>JAVJIF010021990.1:0-48033 GCA_038442645.1 Agave tequilana | reverse complement strand
TCCTCTTATGCATTGCATAGTGTATGTTATGTGAATTAGGGCTGTCCTCCCTCCTTCATGTAAGTATCTATGTAGGGAAGCTTCACATCTTCCTCTTCATGAATGTATATCGCATATATCATTTATCTATTGATCTATATTTACTTTCAATTGGTATCAAGATATTACTTTGACATATTTTCTATTGATACCTAATTGATTGTCACCCCTATTTGGTTTTGTTTTTGTTTTAGACAAAAAGGGGGAGAACATTGTCTTTATTTACCCCTAATTGATGATTGTTTCTTTGTATTAAAAAGGGGGAGAAGATTTTTATTTTGTTTTGGTTTTTACCCTTGTTGATGATTGACAAAAAGGGGGAGAAAGTTTTGGTTTATATATGCATGTTTATGTTTTGCATATATTAAGTTAATTTAGTTTAATTTTTTTAATTGGTATCTAGAGCATGTTTTGTTTTGAACATTTCATTGGTATCTAGAGCCTTTTATTTTTATGCATTACATGCATTTATGTTTTAGAGCCTTCATTGCATATTCTTTATGTTTATTTGTTTATGCATGAGTTAAGGGGGGAGCTTCGTTGAAGCTTAACTTTAATCCATGCATATATAACTCCATGAGTTTTGTCATCATCAAAAAGGGGGAGATTGTTGGCCGGAGGCCTTCCTCTCTAGTTTTGATGATGATTAACTCATGTAGTTATGGTTACTAATAATCTTGTGATTTAGTTTCAGATCATTAAGCAAGATATTAGTTGGTGATTGCTTCAAAAAGAGGAGTTTGGAAGCCTTCACTTGGTGATTCTCGAGCCCGAGCGTCAAGATGATGCATAGCCATGCTCGTTGGATCATGGAGTTTGGACCGAGTCGACTTGAAGATGGAAGATCGTCAAGAAGACTTAGGTATCCATAGTTTAGTGTGTTTAGATCCATTTGTAAAGATAAGAATAGTTGATATGCTCAAGTGCACAATACACACACGTTTCATGTTTTGGAATTGGTTTCATGAATAAATTGATCAAAATAAGTTTACATGGTTTATATGTATAGTAGATGTATTCTACTTATACATGCATGCTTACATGACTTATACAAACTTATTTGACTTTCCTATTCATGTGATGAAAAATACTAGTTTAATAAAATACATGTTTTGGTTTTTGGTAAAAATGATAAGACACAAAAATAGTTTCATATGCTTGATATTTGAGTTAAAATATTTATCATATGTTTATATATCAATGCAAAATGATAAACTAGTTTTGGGTATTTTTACAAAGACTTAAGAATTTTTAGAAATATTTTAACATGTGTTTCTGACCCAGAACAGTGGTTGACAGGCCAGGTCGGCCGACCGCACGGTCGACCGAACCAAAGGCCGGTCGACCGTTGCGGTCGACCGACGTGCACAGCCTTGTGCACGTCTGGCAGACACTGGGCCGGCCGATCGGACGGTCGACCGGACCAGAGAGCTTTGCTCTCTGTATCTGGGCGGTCGGCGGACGGTCGACCGGATGCCCCAACGGTCATATTCTGACCGTTGGCGGTCGACCGGGCCGGTCGACGACGCAAGCCTGTCAGGCTGCCAGATCAGCCTAACGGCTAGTTTTATGTTTGGGCTATAAATACCCATCTCTTGGGTGTTTTGATAAGACTTTTGAAAAGAAAAATTTCAGAGTTTCTATAGTGCTTAAACAAGTTTTCAAAAGTGTTTTGGGCTTTAAACTTCCAAATTGTTTTTGTGTTTTAGGGTTGGGGAAAATCAAAGAAAATAGAAATTTGGGAGATTTGTTTTGTTCTTCAATTCTATCATTTACAAGAGTTTTCCCAAGTGTTCTTTGAGTTTTGTTTTCCAAACACCTAGTTTTTTCACTGAGCTATATCTTCTATTCTATTCTATTTAGGATCTTTGTTTGTGGAAAAGGAAAGTGGTTTGTGGTTGAAAGATACCACCAATTTGTAAACCTTTGATTCTTGAGTTGCTCCCTCTTTGGTAGAAGTTGAGATTGTTGTATTGGGTTGGGTTTGCTACCTCTTTGGTAGAGGTGGAGATTTGTGTTTGCTCCCTCTAGTGAGAGGGGGAGTTTGGTTGTAACCCTCTTCGGTAGAGGTGTTGGTTGTTGTTTGGCTACGGGCCTACCCTGGTTGTGAGGCGGTGTTTGAGAGAGGGAGTTCGGTACTCCCTTTGTTGTAACAAATCCTTCTCGGTGAAGGTTCCCTCGGTGGGAGTCCTCGGTGGACAAGATAGTGGATTAGAAATCCTTCTCGGTGAAGGCGGGGACGTAGAGCTTGGGGCTCGAACCTCGGAACATATCTTTGTGGTTTGTGTTTGATCCATTGTCTCTCTAACTCTCTCTCTATTGTGTTGTGCATAGCATTATCATATTACCATATCATTCATACTTGCTTGCATTTGTGCTTGCATTATTTCATATTGCTTATCAATTCTTATATGCTTGGCTTGCTTGTGTGTGTGCCTCACTTGTACTTAACCACAAGAGCTTCATATAGCACCTCAACCCATATCTAGGGGAATCAAGAGGAGTTAGTCCAGAGCCCTTCACGGGGAATTCGGCTACACTTGTGTGTTGTACTAAGTGTGATTGCAAATTTATTTAAGCTTCCGCATTTAGCGCATTTAGTTTATAGATTAGCATTATCACCTATTCACCCCCCCTCTAGGTGATTACACCATATTTATTTCTATTTATCATAGTGTATCACTATCTACTGCCACTAGCTCTAACTCACAATTACTAATAAAATCAGAGTTTACAAAAGGAATCACATTCTACAATAAATATATACGTCATCTCAGGAGAACATCCTTACAACTCTAAGTCGAAACCTTCACCTTGCTGTGACCTAAAAAACATCAATTTATGATGGGGTGAGCTCAATAGCTCAGTGATTAAATCAGTCAAATTAGAGTTTGTATTATAATACCATTGTAATTCAAGTATGATGCAGTTGAATAATTTCTAAGAATCAGTTTCAATATCTTCCTACTTATGGATGATACTGTAGCTTAATGGGTTATAGATTCTTTCTATATGCATTTTTCTGGGTACACAGGACCAATTGCATTATCATACAATATCATGTATTATACAATATTGACCTAATCGTCTATCTCTATGGTCACATCTCCTGTGTTCAGTTTGTAGCCTATTTGTATTTCTCTATGTAGCTCACGGTCACAACACAACTCTTGGAGTATATAATCTTACTCACTAGATTAGATTACAATTCGTTATTATTTTCCCCAATATACATATGACATCACACACTACTCATGATAGTATCCGAATATAACTATATGTTTATACATGAAGAATTACGAGACAGTTACATCCATATATATGATGTCACCACAATCTATTTACCAAATGTCATAAATAACATATACAAATACTAGGTGCCGTATATAACAACACCATAATTCGGATATCATAAACAATTATATCCATATACCGGATATCATAATTAGCCACATTCATAACAGATGTCGTAAATAGTCATATCCATATACCGGATGTCATAAATAACCACATCTATGTATCAGATGACAAATAACCGCATCCATAAGTCGGATGACATAAATAACCACATCCATATACTGGATGTCACAAACATACATTCAAGCATACTACAATAAAATAATATCATTACCCCCTTCGATCACCTCCGCTTCAACCCGGCCCCTTCCTCTGATACAATAAATAACAATAATACTCCCTTCGATCACCTCCGGTTCAACCTGGCCTTTCCTCCGATACAAGAAATAATAACAATAATAATGATATCATATACAGACTTATGCATGTTTCTTATCACAAAAGCATCACATCATACCGATATGTCACACAGTCAAGTTCATACGATTTCATTTCTTTACTCGTTAGTTTTAAGAAATTCAGATCATATCTAAGAGGTAACAACATAAACATAATGCATACAACTTAATGTCTCAGTATTTTACCGGTCAAGTTCTGATTCGTAGCACCAGTACTCAATTTTTTTATAATCATAATACTTATTTACGTTTTATTATTTAGTTAGCATCGGGATCCATTATCAATTGCTCTTTTATCATCAATCAACTGTTTATTGGTTATAACTTGTGTGAATCAGAAATTCTTATCCTTCTGATACAAGTTAATAGTTACCCAATAATTCTGATATCACATAAATTATAGCAATTTTATAATATAATTATCCTTTATTTCAATTCAGGCCTGACTATAGTACTTTTGTTTGGTACAGGCAAAGTTAACCCCAGATTCCACCAATAACGATCTTAACACTACTGACTTCTATGAAGCATGTTTTTGTTACTTATTTCTACTTACTAGTTCCAAACCGCACAGAGGCTTCCGTTGTCACGAAATTCAGTTATCCTTAAAATTGCCACTGGTTCTATAATTGTCAGTTTCATACATATCGAATTCTACCATTGCTGATTATATAGTTACTGATTCATAATTTCAATTATTTGGTAATTATCTATCTCTTACTGATTAGATATAAACAACATCATTATAAAGATGTGACTTTCAAGCCTAATAGAGGATTCTGATGTTCTGACAAATCAATTATAAGGATACCCAAAAGTCTCCGATGCATAGAGTAGGCATCACATAATATAGTTTAATACTATCGGTCTTGTTTTGTTGATATCGAATTATCCTTCTCTAATCGGTATACTTAATATTAAGTTATTAGATTACTCAATACTGACTCTAACTGGCTTTCACCAATTCAATACTCATTTACTTATACACCATTACGGTCACCCATTATCTGCCCTTTATCAAAACTTGATCTTATTCAATAGCTTTTCATTAATAATCATTGATCGCTAAAAGTACTAGATCTACTTATGAATTCTAATCCAAAGGTATTATTTTTCCATGTCTCATCACGTTTAATAAATTTTAGTTATTTGTCCATCCAATTGCTTTCAATTGTACTGATCAACAACTTAATCGATATATATAATATGTAAGCCATCGATGACCTTTGATATCTCAAGTGTGCAAGTTGATACACAAAAATCACTTATGAGCATATATATATATATATATATATATATATATATATATATATATAATATATATATATATATATATATTATATATATATATATCAAGAAACACAACAATTACGAAAACAGTATCCACAAGATTAATACTCAACATACTACATAATATTTTAGTATCCCGTGTACCTAACTTAATAAGGAGCTTTTGATATGCTACTTATTTATCAAGCATGTTCCGTAATACTAGGAATTATTTTCAGTGCTCCAATTTAGTTCATTAGCAATTACTTTGATCAGTTCCATCATTATTGGTTCACGTTCATAATCGCTAATTAACTCAATTGTCCCGATTCTATTTGAGTTATCGATTAACAAAATTTTCAATATTTTAATTAATATTTTATTTCATCATATTGCATCAATTACATGTATCCCATTTAACAGAGCTTCTATATTACGGTTATGTCAAGTTGCTCGAAGAGAAATTCCAATTTATTTGCTTAGTTCAATTCTAATATCAACTTGGATTTCACTTATACTAGTATCAACATAACCGATTTTATAATTATCCAATCATGGTTGATGTGTCTCAAGTGATATTTTATCTTAACTGATTTTAATTGTCTCTTGTTAATTAATAAGCATCCATGATCTGTAATCGATTTTTCGTTCTCACTGTTTAATCTACTCACCTCGTGTACTGGTGTTAACCAACCATCATCCAATTATTATTAACTATAACTTTACTTTCATAACAAAATGGATATCACTTACATGTATCCAGTCAGAATCTGAGTCAAATTGTTTCATCTCATCCGTTAATTTTCTCTCTATCCATTTATCCCTTTGGATTTTGAATTTGGACTCTGTATCTGACGTTATCCTCAGTTGATCTTTAGTTTTAACACTTGATTTACCAAAAACTGAATTTAACCAACTGGATTGGGATCATCCTCCTCTAACCAATAGATCTAATTAAATCTGAATTTAACTGATATTTATTTAATTTTATCCTCTTTTTCCCCATGATTATCTTCTGTAAAATAGACATTAAGATAAGGAATTTAACAGATTTATAATATGATAAATGTGGAAATGTAACAAAGAATAATGCAATAAATATGTGCAATCACACCCCCACACCTATCTTTTGCTCGTCCTCGAGCAAAACATCAAAATTTAAACCTAAGAAATTATTAGACCACTTTCGCAGGTCATACGATTGCACTGAGCATGTGCAACAGGCCGTTAAACCTTTAGGTTACCCTAGAGGACGAGTTTTGTCTCGTGAGAGTTTTCACTGGATTACACCCACAAAATCTATAAAAAAAAAAAAAAGTGTTAGTATTTTGAAAATACATTTGAAAGAGAAGAATGTTTGAAGTATTTTTGTGAGAGTTCAAGTAATCTATAAGTTATAGAAAAATCGAATTTTTTATTCCTAAACTTAGTCTCTATTCAAAAAATTTGTTATCAATCAAAGTAACGAGTCAAATTATATTTCTCATCTAGTCTATTACTTTACCCTAAGTCATATGCACCTTCGTGACCGTGAAATTTTGATTAGGGTTCTTTAACTCTAACTCTTATGCCTTATTTATTTATTTTATTTTTGGTGGTAATATTCCTTAGTTCTATTAGGCTTTCTGATCTGCCCATGTAACGAGCCTTTAATCGGTGACTCCCAAACCAACGGTCTTAGGGCACCGGGTGAGAAGACACCCCAAGGACTTAAGGATTCGAGCAAACAAGGCTACAAAACTAAGGATTTTATTATATGAACCGCCTTTAGGCGTGAATACTTATGCTTTATGAGGCACAAATACCCAGCTTAATCAGAGAATTTATATATATATATATATTTCTTTTTTTCTTTTTTTAATAAGGTATAAGAATCTTTATTTTGAACCCTAAGTGTGTAAGTGTATAAAGCATGCACATATTATCAAAATAAAAATCAAGACTAAATTACTTTCACAAATTTCATCCTAACCTTAGAAATCAAACAAATAATCTTATTTTGACCAAGTATAAGAAATCCTAATTTTGATTTCCTATTCCTTAAAATTGACTTAATTTCTTACAAAAATTATGTCAAAATATTATTTCTATTTTCAAAAAGTTTTAAAAGTAAAGAAAATGTTATTTTTTTTAATAAAAGGAAAACCTAAGTTATGTTAGAACCCTCCCCACACCTATCTCATGCATTGCCCTTAATGAATGAATTAATGCATAGATGTATGAAAAAGAAGAAAGAAAGGAAAATATTACCTTAAGGTGGTGGTTCCAGAGGTGGTCTGATTGTTTCACGAAATGCGGCCCAATCGAATTTGCGTGGAGTTCGGAGGAACCCACCAAAAACCAATCTAATATAACCCACTAAAATGATGTATATATGAATGATCTTTATTAAGAATTTTACCCCATTTAATTTTCAAATTTCACAAATAATTTCGGAGTTAATTTATCAACACCCTTGTCCCAAATGGAGTGTGAAAAGATGGAATGATTGACTTGGACTTAGAAAGTACGGGAACTAATAACAACTCAGAAAAGTGACTTAAGTCAAGTAAAGGCTCAGGTTCAGGAAGTGGGTCCAAATCAAGAAGTTGAAACTCAAATCCACAGTCATTTCCCAACAACGGAATGTGACTTAATATTGGTAATTCAAGTTTAAGAATAACAGGTGTGGGAATCAAAACTGACTCTAAAATATTACTCAAGTTGGGTAACAAAACAGGAGTCAATATTTGATTCAGGATTTGAACTGAATCACAAATTGAGAATTTAGGTCACAGTTCTCATTGAGTTTAATTTCATAAAAAATGAGAACTTGCCAATTTATTAATGAGACTTTAAAAGTAAGAAATTGGTCAACTTCAATATCATGATCATTAAAGATTGGCGATTCAATTTCATGATGAATGGTACAGGATCCAATGTTGACTCGGAAAAAGGATTGAAATCAGGTGAAGACATCGGAGTCATTATTGAATCAGGAACTAGAATTGAATCACCAAGTTGAGGCTCAGGATCATATTCATTCTCAAGTTCAATTTCAGAAAGAGATAGCTTGCCAAAATGTCAATGTGGTGTTCAAAATTTGGAGTTTGGGCAAGTTCAAATGGGTGTACTGAAATGGAATCTTGTTTTCCAAAATAACATGATTCTTCGGCTCTAATAGAATGGTTAGTGACATCAGAAATGGTCAAACGGTGAGAATGTAGAGTTTGGACCATTATATCTATGTCATGATTACGAACGAATTGAGCCTGAGTTATGGCTTCAAGCAACTTTTCATAGTCGATTGGTTCATCGTTTTGTTGTGCTTGGACTGGAAAAGATGAAGTTTTGTTTGAAATTTGTGGTGAAATTGTGAGTCCGTCAAATTTGTGATTGTTGCTTAGACTCACGCATACTTATTTTCAGGATGATGGTTTTCTATTTTGAACTGTTGGATCTGAGTATGAATCTTGGAAATATGTGGACAAGGTAGATAAGGAGGACAACTTGATTGAAAATTGGACTCGGGGGAGGTGAATCCCATGACTCTATAAAGAGTTGAAATTATTTAAAAATTATGGTCATAAGGTTGGGGGCATGGGTTATATTGATTCGGATAAGACCAATCCGGCACACTAGCTTGGTTAAAGTTATGATATACCAGGTTGGTAATATCCGAAAAAGAGGTCGGGGTGAAATATGGATTACCATTAAAATTGAAAAAATTATTGTTATAAGTCATATCACACAGGAAATGTTAAACACAAACAAAGAAAAACAAACAAATAAGAAAACAAATAAAAAGAAAAAAACTCTAACCTAAGTTAGGGTAAACCTTAGACCTAGACAACTCCTAACTGGTTAGACTGTACACGGGGGGTATATTGCTGAATCTGACCACAAGTTAATCGGCTAGATAGGGGCAAGATTGGTGGAAGGTATCCATGCTTAAAGCAACGGGCCTAATTATGCCAAACCACCAGCCTTCGGGGTTTCGCCCCTCAATCCCCAACATTAGACACCAATTTGGCAAGAGTCAAATTCAAATCAACTTCCCCCTTAGGTCAGTCTCCTATTTGAGTCCGAGATGTCCCTAGGGCCAACGTCTACTCAATTTTAGTTAGGCTTGGGTTAGTGAGTGAGGAGATTGTTTGTGGGTAAGGGAGGGTAATGACTTCCCCACCTTATCCTGTTTAAAGGACAAGCCTTTAAATCAATTTTGTGTAATGTACAAGTATATAGAAAAAAAGTAACACTCAGGCAATATTTCATACAAGAATGAACGTTATACTAAATGCTATGCACGCATACCTTGGCTCCAGCACTCTTCAACAGTAAACAGAAAATGTAACGAAATAGACATGTGCCTAAATGCAAAGTCTAAATCATTTTAGCACTTATAATCAATCTTTTACTGTTGTTGTTAGAAATGTATGTACAATGAGTCAAATAAGGAAATAAATAACTACAGATATTAAACTTTACAATTTAGCCAACCGGCAGAAAATACAGGTTAGTAGTTCACTCAGATTGCCACAGGAATGTAGCAAATCTGAGGGCTTCTGGGCTCTACTTTCTTAAGCAGAATCCAGGGCCACTTATATGTCCTCTGCAGCAAAAATTCCTTGTTGTCAAACCTTTGTACCAAGAACAAAGAAGAAAGTTAACTAAAAATGTAAATCTAAAAAGAGAATAATTTACCGTTCCTCCCCGGCAACGACGCCAAAATTTGATTGAGATTTTACCTGCACACAAAAATACAGAATTTCAGAACTTAGAATAAAGAGTGCAAGTACTCAATACTACCGCTATAGCAAGTGGCTATGCGGGTCATGATCCATAAGGAGGGACTAGCGATGGAAGCTTTTTTTAGCAAGTTCTTTTTTAGGTTACAAAAACTGGTGAAAGATCTTCTTTTAGTTCTTTAAAAGAAAAGGGAAAAAATGGAGTTACAGTTAAGTTAAGAAGAAGGTGGTCAATTAAGAAGGTGGAGAAAAACAGAAAATGACTTTGTACAAAGAAAGTAAAAAAGTGAATAGAGTTTGGAGATTGTGGTGTTGGTGATCTAAACTAAAAGTTAAAAAAAAAGAAAGAAAAGCTAATAGAAATACTTACCCCTCTGGTTGATGACTTACCTGGAACCCTTGCATGTTTTATCTTACTTCGGAGGCGATCAACGCATAACCCATAAGATCGAGCTCAGCCCCCATCGCATTACATCATCAAGATGAACAAGAATGAAATGATACGGCATCTTGAGGAGGAGAACAACATCATGAAATGTCAGTGGTACTCACACAAACATGACTATATTAATGCTTCGAGATTCACTTGGACATTCATCAAAACCAAAAGAGGAAAAATAGAAATAGAAGAAGAACATATAAATAAGAAAAGCATGAAGATCTTACCTTTGATTACTTGTAGAAACGATGAAAGAAAAGAGGAGGATACATCGGTGTCACTCTCAACATAAGTCTCTCTCTCTTACTTACATGAATCTCAGTCTAATCTATGCTTACAAGGAAATAAAAAAATTATATAAAAAGAAAATAAAAACCTACACTAAAAAGAATGAAAAATTGGCTTAAAATCTATCTCTGCTTTGTCGTCCCCTTTGCCTTTGAGATTGTAGGTATTTATAGGAGAAATGCAGAGGGTAGAGGAGTATGAAGATAGGAGAAACTGGTTATTTCTTAATTTGAAACCTCCATTATCTCCAAACTTGATTTGATGTGGATATTCAGCTCTGATCTGCAGCTTATTGGCATGTTAATTGCTGAATATACTTATCAAATGATAGAATTATGTAAATCACCTAGAGGGAGGGTGAATAGGTGATAATGCTAATCTAGAAACTAAATGCGGAAGCTAAAACAATTTTGCAATCACACTTAATACAACCAACAAGTGTAGCCGAATTCCCCGTGAAGGGCTCTGGACTAACTCCTCTTGATTCCCTAGATAAGGTTGAGGTGCTATATGAAGCTCTTGTGGTTAAGTATAAGTGAGGCACACACACAAGCAAGCCAAGCATATAAGGATGAACAATATGAAATAATGCAAGGCACAAATGCAAACAATAAGATATGAATGAATGAATGATGCTTTGCACAAATAAAAGAGATAGAGTTGAGAGACAATGGATCAAACGCAAAGACAAGATATGTTCCGAGGTTCGAGCCCCTAGCTCTACGTCCCCGCCTTCACCGAGAAAGATTTCTAATCCACTATCTTGTCCACCGAGGACTCCCATCGAGGGAACCTTCACCGAGAAGGATTTTTACAACAAGGGAGTACCGAACTCCTCTCTCAAACACCGCCTCACAACCGAGGGGTAGGCCTGTAGCCAAACAACAACCAATCCACCTCACACTTGAGGGATACAAACCAAACCAACTCCAATCAACCTCTACCAAAGAGGGATACACAAATACAAGGAGGGTTTACAACAAGTGGTTAGAAAGACCACAAACTCTCTTTTCCACAAAAAAAAGATCCTAATAGATTAGGATAGAAGATATAGCTCAAGTGGAAATCAAGGTGTTTTGGAAAGCAAATCACAAAGAAAAACTACTTGGGAAATCTCTTGTAGATGATAGAAATGAAAATCCAAAACAATATCCAAAAATCTAGTTTTCTTTGATTTTCCAAAACCCATGAAAAACAATAAAGATGAAATCTTTAAGCTTAAAAACTCTTTGAAAACTTCTTTTAAACTCTGGAGAAACTGAGAATTTTTCTTTTTAAAAACCTTGGCCAAAATCCCAAAGAAATAGGGTTTATATAGGCCAAACAGAAAACTAGCCGTTAGGCTGATTTGGCAGCCTGACAGGCATGCGGTCGACTGGCCGGTCGACCGTCAACGGTCAAAAATATGACCGTTGGAGCAATTCGGTCGACCGCCCGGTCGACCGCCCAGATACAGAGAGCAGAGCTCTCTGGTCCGGTCAACCGGTCGGTCGGCGGCCGACTGTGCTGCCAGACGTGCACAGCTCTGTGCACGTCGGTCGACCGTACGGTCGACCGGCCCTTGGTGCGGTCGATCGTGCGGTCGGCCGACCTGGCCTGTCAGCCAATTCTGGGTCAGAAACTGGGTCAGAAAAACAGTTAAACATATTTCTAAAATATATTTTAAGTCTAGTAAAAATCTCCAAAAATAGTTTTAACATTTTGCATTGATATATAAACATGTGATAAAAATTTCAACTTAAATATCAAGCAATTGAAATCAATTTTGTGTCTTATCATTTTTACCAAAAATCAAAACTTGTATTTTATCAAACTTGAATTTTTCACTAGGAAATCTGATTTTTCCTGAAACTCATGAATAGGCATATCAAAATAAGTTTGTTTAAGATATGAAGCATGTATGTATATTGAACACATCTAATATACATAAAACAAAGTAAACTTGTTTTGATCAATCTATTCATGAAAACAAATATTGGTAAACCAAAACCGAAAAACCAATATCCAAACATAAAACGTGTGTGTTGTGCACTTGAGCATATCAACTATACTTATCTTTACACATGGATCTAAAACAAACTAAAATATGGATACCTAAGTCTGCTTGACGATCTTCCATCTTTAAGTCGACTCGGTCCAAACTCCGTGATCCAACGAGCATGGCTATGAATGATCTTGATGCTCGGGCCCTGGAATCACCAAGTGAAGGCTTCCAAACTCCTCTTTTTGAAGCAATCACCAACTAATATCTTGCTTAATGATCTGAAACTAAAATCCTAAGATTATTAGTAAACATAACTACATGAGTTAATCATCATCAAAACTAGAGAGGAAGGCCTCCGGGCCAACAATCTCCCCTTTTTGATGATGACAAAACTCATGGAGTTTTATATGCATGGATTAAAGTTAAGCTTCAAAGAAGCTCCCTCTTAATTCATGCATAAAACAAATAAACAATAAATATGCAATGAATGACAATGCATAAACAATAAAAGGCTCTAGATACCAATGAAATGTTCAAAAACAAAACATGCTCTAGATACCAATTAAAATTAAACTAAATTAAACTTAATATATGCAAAACATAAACATGCATATAATATAAAACTCAAAATCTTTCTCCCCCTTTTTGTCAATCATCAACAAAGGGGTAAAAACCAAAACAAAACAAAATTTTCTCCCCCTTTTAATACAAAGAAACATTCATCAATAAGGGGTAAATAAAGACAATGTTTTCCCCCTTTTTGTCTAAAACAAAAATAAAACCAAATAGGGGTGACAATCAATTAAGGTATCAATTGAAAATATGTCAAAGTAGTATCTTGATACCAATTGAAAGTAAACATAGATCAATAAATAAATGATATATGCAATATACATTCATGAAGAGGAAAATGTGAAGCTTCCTTACATAGATACATTACATGAAAGAGGGATGACAAGCCCTAATTCACATAACATACACTATGCAATGCATAAGAGGAGATGTGAAGCTCCCCCTACACACGTGTATCACATAAAGAAGAAGTTGTCAAGCTCTTCAATACAAGATACACTCATCATGAATCTATATGTAGAGGAGATGTTAAGCTCTCCTTGCATATAGGCAATACAAATCAAAACTTTTGTATTTATTTTTAAACAAAATTTTGAGATACCAATTTTAAAACATTCAAATAAACATCTTGATATCAAAAGAGAGTATTTTTCTTTTTAAGTGTATGATATCAATTTAAAATTTTTATTTTCTATCATAAAGCAAGGGAGTGGAGATACAAATACCAATTGAAATTTGAAAATCGAATTTTCTCCCCCTTTATGAAATACCAACAAAAACGTAGGCTTGAAATAAGATATCAATTGAAAATTGAATCAATTGAAACAAAGTTGAAACTCAAGTTTTAGCATAAACAAAATTTTGTGCTTAAAGATATAGTGATATAATAAGCACAAATAAAACATATCTATGTATGAAAAGTTTAATACCAATCGAAATTGATACTATTGGAATTGAAAAACATACATACATACAAACATATATGAGTATACAAGAAAGGTCAAAATTGATACCAATTGAAATAATTTCAATGATACCAATTGAAACAACAATAATGATCAAGTGTATACATCATATAACTACCACCCAACTCATGCACATGTATCATTGGATTCTTTCAATATAGAGCATACATAAGCATGGTCGCCCATCCATCCGCCCGTGGAAGGTAGGGGTTTTCAAAAAAAGTTTGAAAATTATTGTGTTTGAAAACTCTACCAAAATGAAGAATATCGCAACCAGTTAAATGGAAAAACTTGTTAACTAGTACGAAATCCTTCAAGTAAGGAATAAAAACAAATTTTTTCATGAAATAAGAAATCCACATGATATCAAAACACTCAAGTCAATTAAACATAAATATGACTCATGAAAACAAAACATGAGTAAATAATAAATGTGAGTGTACAAATAAAATGTGAAGATCATAATCATGAAAGATATTCAATTAAGCTCAATTAATTCCTTGAAACATGAAAACATGAAAATTATCAAAACTTATTTAATCTTCAAGGTATATGTATGTCCTATACAAACTAAAGTATACATACATATCCAAACACAACGAGTCCACAAAGATATATGCATTAAGGCACGTGGCTCAAAGGATGTATATGTATAACAATAGTTTAGATAAAATGGACATATACATGAAGTTAAACATAAACACATGGAAACATGAAAAAACTAAATTTCCATTAAAACAAGTTTAATTCAAGGCATATGTATGATTTGTCAACACAAGAAGTATATATACAAACCCTAAACACAATTTGAGTCCATATATATAGATTTGCATGAAAGGCAAATGACTCAAGGGGTATACATGTATATCTTAAAGTTTGGCAAAATAGACATATACATGAAATGAAAACACATGATCATAAAACAAAATCAAAATTGGAATACAAGTTTAAAAATACATGGTTCATCAAAACTAGACTATACTAGCACATCTAATGGGTTCAAATAAGCAATCAAGTACAAACATATATAGATTTATTTGTGACCCACTATATGTACAAGTATATACCAAGTTTTAATGAAAACTAACATTTAAACGTATATTCAAAGCATGAAGTATCAAACAAGATAAAATCATCATGATAAACAAAAACATGATTATTATTTAAATCCACATGTTATTAAACCTATGATAAACATGATAGCTAAACAAACGGTGAGAACACAAAATAATAGACCATATTAAACATGGGTGTCTCAAAGGCTATACATGCATGTCAAGGATCTAATAATCATGGCATTAGCATGATAATCTATAAACAATAAAACATGCTATAAATAATAGACATGAAAAGCATGCAAACATAATTGAGGAGTTAGGAATCGTTATCAAAACCTAGAAGGCAACACTCCTTGTCTCCAAAAACATGGTGGCCATCTCCACCAAACCTTCCCTTGAAAGTGATGCATCCAAATGATTTCCATGAAGCTCGGAACGCATCCACTCCAAGGTACCGCTACTCTCATGTCATGCGAGAGCCCACACCTACATCAAACACACGAGGGGTGGTCTTTGGTACCCATATCTTATTGGGTCCATGGGGGTTAGTCCCTTCTCTAACCCAAACAAAATTATTTGCTAAATTAGAAACATGTATTCTATCATAACAAAATTTAGCAAGGTGGCCCTTATGTCCACAATGTGTACAAGTGTACACATGAGCATACAAAGTGGAATGGGTGTGTGTGTGAGGAGCATGTGTATGCCGTGGAGGGTGTGCATGAATAGATGGAACTTGTTTCTTTCGAAACAAAATTTCCAAACGTGTATGGCCCACAACACATTGGCTCAAAGTGGAGCCCAAACAATCAACACTCTACTTCAAAATATTTATATCATTATCAATCAAAGAAGAAGTGTGGCATGCAATAGGTGAAGTGTGAGATACTACCCTAGCATGGCAAACATGTGCATCAATATTATTTTTCAAAGATTTATTTTTCTTTAAACAAATTTCTAATTCTTTTGTGATAAAATCAATTTCATTTTTCAAAATATTGTTATCTCTTAAAATAGAATCTACTTTTGAAGATAAAACCTTATTATTTTTCAAACCATTAACACAATCATTTTTATTCTTCAAAAATTCATTTTCTTTTAGTGCAAGTTCAAGTTGAGATTTCAATGAATCCCTTTCATTAGAAATCTCCTCTTTCTCTTGCAAAACAATGTCAAGTCTAGAAATCAAATTTTTATTTTCATTGTTAAGGCCTAGACTTTTCTTTTTCAAAACATTATATTTTTCAATCAATTTTTCACAAACTATATATAGTTCTTCATTTAAAGCATGGGGATCAACAAAATCATTACATGAAGAACTAGCATCATCATCATCATCTAAGTGGGTTTTCGAGTGTACCTCAAGGGAGTCATTCCTTGGACCTTATAGCATTGTTGTGGCTTGGATTCTCCACTAGTTTCCTCCTCTAGTTGGATTGGCATTTGAAGCTCGGAGGTGGTGGTTGTTGTCAACTTGTTCCACACTGCAAAGGCGGAATCAAGATTAGAAACATGCATAAGATAGTGTGCTTCTAATGGCCTCAAGGGCTTGTGCATTGGCCCCTACATGCTTGCTATCACTAAGGAAGGATTCCTTGATAATGACAAGGTGAACCTTATATCCTAAGGTTTGGAGGTATATGGACATCCTAGTCTTCCAAACAAGAATGTTGGAAGGGTCAAATATAGGTGGGGTCATGAAGTCCATGGGTTCAAACTAAATGTGTGCAAACAGGCAAATGCAAATGATAGATTAGCAAACAAGGATCTCACTCCTAGGATGTTAAGCCTAAAGTATCAGGAGCGTAGGCTCTGATACCAATTGTAAATCACCTAGAGGGGGGTGAATAGGTGATAAAGCTAATCTAGAAACTAAATGCGGAAGCTAAAACAATTTTGCAATCACACTTAATACAACCAACAAGTGTAGCCGAATTCCCCGTGAAGGGCTCTGGACTAACTCCTCTTGATTCCCCTAGATAAGGGTTGAGGTGCTATATGAAGCTCTTGTGGTTAAGTATAAGTGAGGCACACACACAAGCAAGCCAAGCATATAAGGATGAACAATATGAAATAATGCAAGGCACAAATGCAAACAATAAGATATGAATGAATGAATGATGCTTTGCACAAATAAAAGAGATAGAGCTGAGAGACAATGGATCAAACGCAAAGACAAGATATGTTCCGAGGTTCGAGCCCCTAGCTCTACGTCCCCGCCTTTACCGAGAAGGATTTCTAATCCACTATCTTGTCCACCGAAGACTCCCACCGAGGGAACCTTCACCGAGAAGGATTTTTACAACAAGGGAATACCAAACTCCTCTCTCAAATACCGCCTCACAATCGAGGGGTAGGCCCGTAGCCAAACAACAACCAATCCACCTCACACTTGAGGGATACAAACCAAACCAACTCCAATCAACCTCTACCGAAGAGGGATACACAAATACAAGGAGGGTTTACAACAAGTGGTTACAAAGACCACAAACTCTCTTTTCCACAAAAAAAAAGATCCTAATAGATTAGGATAGAAGATATAGCTCAAGTGAAAATCAAGGTGTTTTTGGAAAGCAAATCACAAAGAAAAACTACTTGGGAAATCTCTTGTAGATGATAGAAATGAAAATCCAAAATAATATCCCAAAACCTAGTTTTCTTTGATTTTCTAAAACCCTTGAAAAACAATAAAGATGAAATCTTTAAGCTTTAAAACTCTTTGAAAACTTCTTTTAAACTCTGGAGAAACTGGGAATTTTTCTTGTTAAAAACCTTGGCCAAAATCCCAAAGAAATGGGGTTTATATAGGCCAAATAGAAAACTAGCCGTTAGGCTGATCTGGCAGCCTGACAGGCATGCGGTCGACCGCCAACGGTCAAAAATATGACCGTTGGAGCAATCCGGTCGACCGCCCGGTCGACCGCGCAGATACAGAGAGCAGAGCTCTCTGGTCCGGTCGACCGGTCGGTCGGCCGGCCCACTGTGCTGTCAGACGTGCACAGCTCTGTGCACGTCGGTCGACCGTACGGTCGACCGGCCCTTGGTGCGGTCGACCGTGCGGTCGGCCGACCTGGCCTGTCAGCCAATTCTGGGTCAGAAACTGGGTCAGAAAAATAGTTAAACATATTTCTAAAAAATCTTTTAAGTCTAGTAAAAATCTCCAAAAATAGTTTTTAACATTTTGCATTGATATATAAACATGTGATAAAAATTTCAACTTAAATATCAAGCAATTGAAATCATTTTTGTGTCTTATCATTTTTACCAAAAACCAAAACTTGTATTTTATCAAACTTGGATTTTTCACTAGGAAATCTGATTTTTCCTAAAACTCATGAATAGGCATATCAAAATAAGTTGTTTAAGATATGAAGCATGTATGTATATTGAACACATCTAATATACATAAAACAAAGTAAACTTGTTTTGATCAATCTATTCATGAAAACAAATATTGGTTAAACCAAAACCGAAAAAAAACCAATATCCAAACATAAAACGTGTGTGTTGTGCACTTGAGCATATCAACTATACTTATCTTTACACATGGATCTAAAACACACTAAACTATGGATACCTAAGTCTTCTTGACGATCTTCCATCTTCAAGTCGACTCGGTCCAAACTCCGTGATCCAACGAGAATGGCTATGAATGATCTTGATGCTCGGGCCCTGGAATCACCAAGTGAAGGCTTCCAAACTCCTCTTTTTGAAGCAATCACTAACTAATATCTTACTTAATGATCTGAAACTAAAATCACAAGATTATTAGTAAACATAACTACATGAGTTAATCATCATCAAAACTAGAGAGGAAGGTGTAACGCCCCAATCCTGCGGGTACGGAGACGTTACTGCGACGTATATACGCAGGTCAGAAATACCCTCACGTATATACGCTAAGCATCAGTACAGGCAAGAATCAGAGTACGGAAGCAAATGGTGCATTATACATTCCAACACATGAGTACAATTACAAAGTTATCACCAGAGGTGACAAATATTACAATGATATTACATCACTGATAGGCGCAAATGCGAGAATACAAAGGGATGTACAAGAATGAACAGTATAAAAGGCACTCACGAGTTTACAAAAGGAAAACTCGAGAGGTGCACAGGTGGCCTGGAAGGATAGAGCTCCAGACGGTCTGCTGGGGATCCATGCTTCAGCTGCGCCACTCTGATCAGCAACTGGGGAAAACCACACGCTCCAAGCTCCATGACCTGGACATGAGGATCCAGGGGAGTCAGATAGAACTCCCCAGGAGAGTGGTGATACGAATGCCAAGTGGCGAGCATAGGTAAGCATGCAGGAGCAAGTAGATATAAAACAAGTGATATCAAGCAGGAACTACTCATGGTATGATAAGATAAGAGAGGGTAAAGAGATGAGAAGTAAAGTAGATAGGGCAACACCAGATATCTCCTAAACTAACATAAAACCGATAAAAACTGATAAAACCGAATAAAACCAATTACGAGCAAAACCGATTGTACAAACTTAGGTCACGGCCCCATGAGACTAGTACCTCGAAGGAATAATCCAAACAAGGAAACCCTCATCTATATACCTTTATCCCATGTCACCGTAATCCGAGCGCGTACAACCCGAGTTACAAAACAACACATCAAATTACATATTCGCATTTTATTATAATTGGGGCCGTCTAAGTTCCAGGCTTCAGTATGCGTCCCATTCCACATACTTTCACTCACAACTTATAGAGCAAGTTATTTGAAAACTGATAAAGATCGATGAATCATGTTTCGGATGGGCCCCGTGTTGGCCCAAAGGCCTATCACCCTAGTTTTGATGATGATCAACTCATGAAGTTATGTTTACTAATGATCTTGTGTTTAACTAGTGACAGATTCATTATCAAGATCTTAGTAGGTGCATAGCTCAACAAAGGATTTAAAGTCAAGTTGGAAGCTAGCACCGGTTGATTCACGAGCCTATGCATCAAGACCACATCTAGAGATGAGCTCGGTGGATTGCACTTGGACCAAGTCAAGAAGATGAGAAGCCTTCAAGGGAAGACTTCAAGAAGTTGAAGACTTGTGTCTAGGTATAAGATTTGTATTTTTATTTTAGATAAAATGTAAAGGATAGAATAGTTGGTGGATTGCTCAAGTTATATCACACACACTCTTGATAGAACTCTTGATAGGATTGCTTTCATAAAAGATTTCTATGTCTTAGAAAAGAATTTTTATTTTGGAAAAAGATTTTTTCTTTGTGACAAAATATCTACTTTGGTTTTTGGTATTTCTATTATACACATCTTTAACCAAAACCAAGTTATATGCTTAATGACAAAAACATAGATATATCATTATGATTGTGTAGTGGATCATATCCATACACACTATACTTTAAATGAACTCAAATATCTTGTTTTTGTATTTTGTGAAGTTATGAAAAAACAAGTTTTAGAAAAACATATTTTTAGAAAAACAGTTTTATTGTGATTAAAACTATTTTTTAGATTTACTGTGAATTTATGGGATTTTTATTGAGTGAAAAGACCTATTTTCAAATCCCGTAACTGTGCAGACCTGGAACTGGCTGACAGGCCTTTCCGGTCTTTCGAGTCGGTCGACCGCTCCATGGCCGGTCGATCTCGCGGTCGACCGACGTGCACAGACTTGTGCACGTCTGGCAGCACAGTGGCCGGTCGACCGGGACGGTCGACCGCTGGAGACTGCGGTGCTCACGGGTAGATTCGGTCGACCGGGCCGGTCGACCGCAGAGCCCCAACGGTCGGATTTTGACCGTTGGCGGTCGACCGACCCGGTCGACCGACTGTACTGACAGAACCCAACGGCTAGGTTTCTGGCAGCCTATAAATTGGGGTTTTTTCATTGTTTTCAATACAAGATTTTTGGAGACCTTAGAGTCTGTTTTCTCATATTCATTTCAGAGGTTTTTCTCCACAAAAATAGTGAGCTAATACTTCCAATCAAGAGGGAAGATTTTATAAGAGTGTAAAAGTGATTTCTTGAGA
Source organism: Agave tequilana (assembly GCA_038442645.1). Taxonomy (NCBI): domain Eukaryota; kingdom Viridiplantae; phylum Streptophyta; class Magnoliopsida; order Asparagales; family Asparagaceae; genus Agave; species Agave tequilana. Next base: position 26,925 of record JAVJIF010021990.1, on the reverse strand, counting down.
TTTTCACCAAAGATTCTTTCCTTGCTTTCTCACACAAACACTTGAGCATCCATTGAGCTATTCATCCTATAGGTGTTGTAGTGAGAGCTTTTGTAGGTGATCAAGTGTTTAGATCACCAAGATTTCATCTTGTACTTTGAGGAGACGGGCAAGTGTGCTCGTGGTTGTTTAGGGTTCGGGTGCGAACTCTTGTAGCTAGAGGTGCGGCCTCGACGAGCCAGTGGGCTTGTGGTGTGTAAGGGACTAGGGAGTCCGAGGGCTTGTAGGTGTTGCGGCACCAAGGAGAGATCCGTTGGATCGTGCATAGTGGAAATCCTTCGTGTGTCGAAGGCGGGGATGTAGAGCAAGTGTTCTCGAACCTCGGAACACACCCTTGTGTTTGCGATTGCTCTTTCTCTCTCTCTTGTCTCTTATTTATATCTTGCATTCAATTATTGTCTATCTTTATATGCATGATATACCCTTGTGCTTAATTGTTATATACTTGCTTGGGATTGTTGATAACACTAGTATTCAACCAAGAGAGCCAACGCGGCACCTTAACCCATTCAAGGGGAATCTAGAGGAGCTTGTCCAGAGCCCTGCAAAGGGAATTCGGCAACACTCTTGTGTTATACATAAGTGTTTAATTAAAAGAAGTTTAATTTGGTCATAATAGATTTAATTCCGCATTATTTGTTCATAAGTGACCATTAGATTAGCCATCACCTATTCACCCCCCTCTAGGTGAACTTACACCCCGTACATGCCCGGGACAACGGTTCAGGAGTATCCGGTGCTGAGCCGGAACGTACCGCTAGGTACCGGGACTTATTTACGCCCGAACAGGAATAGAGTATCGCGGATCCCATAGAAATAGGCCTAGGGCGTGTGCATACCCTGCAGGAATAAACAGGAGTAGGGGTGCCAGCACACCCCACGGAATCCCTGGTGGCCGCCAGGTGATCCCTCAAGTATGTGGCCACGCGCGGCTCGATAAGACCACCATAAACATGATTAATCAGGGCCCATCAGTTTCCCCCAAACCGGGTGCAAGTTGTTCCTTTTTATGATTTATCATGTAATTATCAATTTACGGGAATAGCAGGTGCAAGACATGATCAGGAATTCAGGAGTACATGAGTACTGCAGATTCAGGTCACTGTATATATAATACAGGATAACAAGTACAAGATTCAAATCACTGTATGTAATGCAGGATAACAAGTATAGTATTCCCATAAATGTGATGATCACAGGTCAAGTATTAATATGTCAAGAGGCAAGCATATCATGCCGGGTGTCAAGTGATAGCATGACAGGAGGATGATATTTGGCAGGTGACTAATCATGTCAAGAGATTGATATTAGTCCGGTGGCAAGTCATGTCATAACAAGAGGTCTTGCCAAGTAGTAGCATGTTGGTGTCAGATGATAACACCTCAGTTGACAAGTGATACAAACAAGTGTTAAATAATAGCATGTATAAAGCATGTCAAGTGTTAACATGTCAGGTAAGTACATGGCATGTGATAAAGTAGTAGCTGAGCACAACCAAGCGGAGCTGAGCAAGCTGGAGGCACAGACAGCAAACAGTATTTAGCACTAGAGCGTCTGGCAAGGTTACCGGGACAACTCGGCTTAAAGTGCGAGTAAGAATTCCGGCAGCATCCCGCCTAGACGAATCTAGTTGTAACACCCCGCTCCCGGAATACGTGCTTAATTGCGTATTCAGATTTTTCAGTCGTATTTTTTCGATTTACTTTCTGTATTTGTTTTGTATTATGAGATACTTACATGATCGTTTTGCCTTGGATCTGGATTCGTGAACTCGGAGTCAGCCCTAATCTGAACCGGGAACCCGATCCTAGTGAGTTGCTCGATTTGATCTTTTCGCTATTCCAATTTGACCGATTTCAGTTTTAAACATCATTTTCTAATATTTTAAATTTTCTATGATTTTCTGGGATTTTCCAGAATTAAATTGAAATTCTTCAAAACCGGGGTCGACCGATACCGCTGACCGATTCTCGGATTTTTAATTTACAAACGGAGTTGAATTTTAAGAAACGGCTTTCCTGTAACTTCTTAAAATCACATTTTCTATCTAAATACTTTTTCTGAGAATTTTCTGAATTTATTGAAATTCTACTGGATTTGGTGTCGGCCAGTCTCACTGGTTGATTCCAGGAATTTTAATTTATAATTGGAATCAAATTTCTGAATTCCGCTTTCATATTACTTCTTAGAATTATATTTCTCTTTTCAGGCATTTTCTGGGATTTTTCAGATTTTATCAAAAATCCGGCCGACCCAGTTTAGACCGGTATTGACGGTTGACTTCAGGATATTTATTTTGAAAATAAGATTGAATTTCTGAAAACCGATTTCACTAAAAATCTTTTTATAATATTTATTATTTTGAGATTTTTTGGGAAGCTTTCCAAGCTACTTTATTTTTTGGACTTTTCCGGAGTTTTCGGTGTTTCCCAGATACCGGAATAGTACCCAGATATTTTTTCACTTTCTCTCTCATCGCTAGACGCGAGTTTCACCAACCTAGGATTCTGCATTTAATGCAGAGATCCTCTCCATACTGCATTTAATGCATTTCAGATCAACTCCAATCAAGTCATTATGACTTTTGTCCTTTTATTAAACGCGGTGTTCGCGTTTTTCCCAAACGCGAGTTTTCATCCTCGCGTCTGGGCAATTGCCAGACGCGAGTCCTTGTGCATGGGGACGCAGCCTTTTCAATTTGTAAGAGACGCAAGTCTCATTGCATGTAAGAAATCCCAATGGCAACTTGTAATATTTCCAAACTTTTCATATATATATACACCCCCACTCCTTCTCTCTCTTTCATTTCTCTTCTTCTTCTTCATTTTGCAGCCAACAGAGAAGCCTCCAGCACCCAAGAACTCTTGTTCCCTCCTTTGGCCACCCATTTCTCCACCATTTTCCCTCCATTTTCACCACCAACACCACCATCTCATTCTCCTCCATCTCCTCCTCCATTACAACAACAACAACAACAACCACAACACCATCTTCTCCACCTTCTTCTTCCTCTCTTTTCTATCAAAACAACCCATTCTCACCACCACCTTCTCCACCATCTCCACCACCATATACACCACCTTAGCCACCACCAAACACACCACCTTCATCTCCTCATCATTCTCTTTCTACCGGACCTACTCGTCGCTCTCCGAAGCATCGTTTGCAAAACTCCAATTTTTCATTTTCAACTATGCTTGCACCACCATTGGTTAGGCTTTGGGGCCTCGGCCACCCGTCTCCGGCCAACTCCGACTAACCTTGGCCGTCGCCGGTGACCACCGGCCAAGCCGTGACCGACCATTCCCTCTCCCTTTCCCTCTTTCCTTCTATCCTTCTTCCCTTTCTTTTCCTTTCCTTTTCCTTTTCCTTTTCCTTTCTTCCATGTCTTTCCCCTCCTTTCCTGCGTCTCCCCCTAGCGTCTCACTCCCTGGCTCTCTCTTTCTCTATTAATTGATAGGCGCGGAACTCATCCCCGCGTTCAAACAATTCCTTAACGCGATCCTCGCGTTCTTGTGTTAACACGACGCAGAGCTTATAACCGCGTCTGTGTTCTTCTTCTCGTTCCTAGCTTTAACGCGAGTCTCGAATCCCGCGTTGGTGACACCTACGCAACGTGACTCCCGCGTCTACGATTCCCGCGTCTCTATTCTCTCTCCTCCCTTATATTTTAAACGCATTGACGCGTTGACTACCTGGATTCCAGAGCTTGGGATTTCACAGTGTTTTCCTGAATTTTAGGCGAGTGTTCTCGCTTTCTCATTGGACTTTCCCGCATCGTCGGGTTGACTTGCATAACATTATGTATTTATATCGGTGTTCTCGTTTGGTATTGTGATGTACATACTTGTTATATTAACTGTTGACATACACCTGTCTGTATCATACTTGACAACTGACGTGTTACCACCTGACATGACTTACTACCTAGCATATGTTTTACCGCCTACTTCTTGACACGTTGATACTTGAACCCCTGAAATAGGGAGGCTCCTGACTTTACTCCTGTTGATCCCCGTAATGGGATAACCATGAATATAAGATTACTATGAATACTCTGTGGACATTATTACTGGATAAATTATTATAAGTAGACAACTTGTACCTGGTTTGGGGGAAACTGATGGGCCCTGATTAATCATGTTTATGGTGGTCTTATCGAGCCGCGCGTGGTCACATACTTGAGGGATCACCTGGCGGCCACCAGGGATTCCGTGGGGTGTGCTGGCACCCCTACTCCTGTTTATTCCTGCCGGGTATGCACACGCCCTAGGCCTATTTCTATGGGATCTGCGATACTCTATTCCTGTTCGGGCGTAAATAAGTCCCGGTACCTAGTGGTACGTTCCGGCTCAGCACCGGATACTCCTGAACCGTTGTCCCGGGCATGTACGGGGCCCATCCGAAACATGATTCATCGAACTTTATCAGTTTCCAAATAACTTGCTCTATAAGTTGTAAGTGGAAGTATGTGGAATGGGACACATACTGAAGCCTGGAACTTAGACGGCCCCTATTATAATCATATGTTAATATGCTATTTGTTGTGCCATTTTGTAACTCGGGTTGTACGTGCTTGGATTACGGTGACATGGGATAAAGGTATATAAATGAGGGTTTCCTTGTTTGGATTATTCCTTCGAAGTATTGATCTCATGGAGCCGTGACCTAAACCCGTACAAACGGATTTGCTCGTATTCGGTTTTATTCAGTTTTGTTGGTTTTATGTTAGTTTAGGAGATATCTGGTGTTGTCCTATTTACTTTATTTCTCGTCTCGTTACTTTCCCTTATCTTATCATACCATGAGTATTCTCTGCTTGATATCACTTGTTATGTATCTACTTGCTTCTGCATGCTTATGCTCACGACACGGTTTTCAATGCATGCTTATGATTCGGTTTTATCGATACACATGTGCTTATCCTTGCATGCCATCTGGCTTTCGCCTCACCACTCGCCTGGGGAGTTCTGACTCCTCTGGATCCTCATGTCCAGGTCCTGGAGCTTGGACCGAAGGGGACCATCTTGCTGAGGACCAAGCTTACTTCTGTGGAGCAGACAGATCAACTGTAGCTCCAGTCCCATCCTTGCTCCCCCTTGTTGGCTCGCGGCTTCTCCAGTTATCTCGTGAGCGCCCTTTTGTACTGTTCATATATGTACATCTCTTTGTATTCTCGCATTTGCACCTATCAGGTGATGTAATATTATTATAATATTTATCACCTCTGGTGATAACTTTGTAATTGTACTCATATGTTGGAATGTATAATGCACCACTTGCTTCCGTACTCTGATTCTTGCCTGTACTGATGCTTAGCGTATATACGTGAGGGTATTTCTGACCTACGTATATACGTTGCAGTGACGTCTCCGTACCCGCAGGATCGGGGCGTTACAGGGTGGTATCAGAGCCTAGGCTCTCGCATCCTCAGTACGCCCAGATGGCAAATTAATGGTAAAGAAATTTGCAACTGGAATACAAGAGTCCTGATTATACAATCCAACTATAAGTGCAGAGTTATCTATCCCTTCCTTCTGATCCATTTCTTGAATCCTGAGACCTTCAATCTTTTACCTTCCAGTTTCTTTTTGTTACCCACTCCAACCAACTCAAATATGGAAAGACGGGGAACACGTAATGGTGCTGGTACTTCTCAAGATGGACCCAATAGAGACAATGATGGTATGATGAGGATACTTCAAGGGATGATGCAGAGTCAACAACAACAGACAGAGCTTCTACGTCAAGGACTGTTAGTTACACCCCGAGAGCAAAGGCCAGGCAACGTGTCAGACTTCAGGAGATTACAACCGGCTATCTTTTCAGGCACAGAGAAGCCCCTGGATGCAGAACAGTGGCTAATAGACACAACAGATCTTTTGAAGGCGGCCCGAATCCCCGATGAGAACCAAGTGGAAGTGGCCAAAATACAATTGAAGGATGTGGCCCGAACATGGTGGTTGGCGGGAGAAGCAACACTGGAGAAACCCATCACATGGGACCAGTTCTCAAAGGGTTTCTACGAGAGATTCTTCCCTGCAACAGCTCAAAGGGACATGGAAGAACAATTTATCCGCCTGCAGCAGCGCAACCGGTCAGTGGATGAATATGCTGCTGAATTCTTGAGGCTCAGCAGATTTGCTCCCTACATGGTGGCAGACGAAGAAAAACGGGCCAGCAGATTTCAGCAAGGGCTAAAGATGGACGTCCAGATGTATCTTATTCCTCAACAGTTGAAGACATACATACTCCCAGGTTCTCTCCATTGCCCGTGAAGTAGAACGAGGACTGGAGAAGAAGAATGAGAACCAGGTACAGAACAAGTCAGTGAAGAGACCCTTTCAATTGATGAACGAAGAAGATGCAGCAAGGACCCCCAACGGGCCGATAGTCAAGCGACCATTCCGATCTCCCCCTCAACAGATGATATGCGGGTACTGCCAAAAGCCCGGACACCTCCAACGCAACTGCCGAAGGGCTAATGGACTATGTTTGGTATGTGGATCCGGTAATCACTCGACAGGTGGTTGCCCATTCAAGAGGACCTATCCAACACCATCAACATTTCCAACACGACCAACACCCCCAACACTTCCAGCCCCACCACTGAGAGGAAACCCAGAACCCATTGACCGAAGAGCCCCATTTCCACCCCAGCAGTATGATCAGCCACAGAGAGGAGTGAGAACTAGAGCAGATCATGGTAGAGGTCAAGTCTACAACATGGCGGCAGAGGCATCAGACGAAGCAGCAGCAGAATGTGAAGCTCGGTATCCGGAACAGGAACCTTGAGGATGTCACTGTAACCGCTACCCATGATCTTTTGTATTTTGAGTTGGTAATCTTTCGTAAATATTCCACTTTATCATTCTCTCATTATCGACCCTGATCTCTCCTGTGTTCATCTTCCCCTTATCGAAATTGCGAGGACGCAATTTTTGTAAGGTGGGTGGATTGTAAAACCCCGCTCCCGGAATACGTGCTTAATTGCGTATTCAGATTTTTCAGTCGTATTTTTTCAATTTACTTTCTGTATTTGTTTTGTATTATGAGATACTTACATGATCGTTTTGCCTTGGATCTGAATTCGTGAACTCGGAGTCAGCCCTAATCTGAATCGGGAACCCGATCCTAGTGAGTTGCTCGATTTGATCTTTTCGCTATTCCAATTTGACCGATTTCAGTTTTAAATATCATTTTCTAATATTTTAGATTTTCTATGATTTTTGGAATTTTTCAGAATAAATTGAAATTCTTCAAAACCGGGGTCGACCGATACCACTGACCGATTCTCGGATTTTTAATTTACAAACGGAGTTGAATTTTAAGAAACGGCTTTCCTGTAACTTCTTAAAATCACATTTTCTATCTAAATACTTTTTCTGAGAATTTTCTGAATTTATCGAAATTCTACTGGATTTGGTGTCGGCCAGTCTCACTGGTTGATTCCAGGAATTTTAATTTATAATTTGAATCAAATTTCTGAATTCCGCTTTCATATTACTTCTTAGAATTATATTTTCTCTTTTCAGGCATTTTCTGGGATTTTTCAGATTTTATCAAAAATCCGGCCGACCAGGTTTACACCGGTATTGACGGTTGACTTCTGGATTTTTATTTTGAAAATGAGATTGAATTTCTAAAAACCGATTTCACTAAAAATCTTTTATAATATTTATTATTTTTGAGATTTTTTGGGAAGCTTTCCAAGCTACTTTATTTTTGGACTTTTCTGGAGTTTTCGGTGTTTTCCCAGATACCGGAATAGTACCCAGATATTTTTCCACTTTTCTCTCTCCTCGCTAGACGCGAGTTTCACCAACCTAGGATTCTGCATTTAATGCAGAGATCCTCTCCATACTGCATTTAATGCATTTCAGATCAACTCCAATCAAGTCATTATGACTTTTGTCCTTTTGTTAAACGCGGTGTTCGCGTTTTTCCCAAACGCGAGTTTTCATCCTCGTGTCTGGGCAATTGCCAGACGTGAGTCCTTGTGCATGGGGACGCAGCCTTTTCAATTTGCAAGAGACGCAAGTCTCATTGCATGTAAGAAATCCCAATGGCAACTTGTAATATTTCCAAACTTTTCATATATATATACACCCCCACTCCTTCTCTCTTTCATTTCTCTTCTTCTTATTCATTTTGCAGCCAACAGAGAAGCCTCAGCAGCCAAGAACTCTTGTTCCCTCCTTTGGCCACCCATTTCTCCACCATTTTCCCTCCATTTTCACCACCAACACCACCATCTCATTCTCCTCCATCTCCTCCTCCATTACAACAACAACAACAACCATAACACCATCTTCTCCACCTTCTTCTTCCTCTCTTTTCTATCAAAACAACCCATTCTCACCACCACCTTCTCCACCATCTCCACCACCATATACACCACCTTAGCCACCACCAAACACACCACCTTCATCTCCTCGTCATTCTCTTTCTACCGGACCTACTCGTCGCTCTCCGAAGCATCGTTTGCAAAACTCCAATTTTCATTTTCAACTACGCTTGCACCACCATTGGTTAGGCTTTGGGGCCTTGGCCACCCGTCTCCGGCCAACTCCGGCTAACCTTGGCCGTCGCCGGTGACCACCGGCCAAGCCGTGACCGACCATTCCCTCTCCCTTTCCCTCTTTCCTTCTATCCTTCTTCCCTTTCTTTTCCTTTCCTTTTCCTTTTCCTTTTCCTTTTCTTCCATGTCTTTCCCCTCCTTTCCTGCGTCTCCCCCTTGCGTCTCACTCCCTGGCTCTCTCTTTCTCTATTAATTGATAGGCGCGGAACTCATCCCCGCGTTCAAACAATTCCTTAACGCGATCCTCGCGTTCTTGTGTTAACGCGACGCAGAGCTTATAACCGCGTCTGTGTTCTTCTTCTCGTCCCTAGCTTTAACGCGAGTCTCGAATCCCGCGTTGGTGACACCTACACAACGCGACTCCCGCGTCTGCGATTCCCGCGTCTCTATTCTCTCTCCTCCCTTATTTTTTAAACGCATTGACGCGTTGACTACCTGGATTCCAGAGCTTGGGATTTCACAGTGTTTTCCTGAATTTAGACGAGTGTTCTCGCTTCTCATTGGACTTTCCCGCATCGTCGGGTTGACTTGCATAACATTATGTATTATATCGGTGTTCTCGTTTGGTATTGTGATGTACATACTTGTTATATTAACTGTTGACATACACCTGTCTGTATCATACTTGACAACTGACGTGTTACCACCTGACATGACTTACTACCTAGCATATGTTTTACCACCTGCTTCTTGACACGTTGATACTTGAACCCCTGAAATAGGGAGGCTCCTGACTTTACTCCTGTTGATCCCCGTAAGGGATAACCATGAATATAAGATTACTATGAATACTCTGTGGACATTATTACTGGATAAATTATTATAAGTAGACAACTTGTACCTGATTTGGGGGAAACTGATGGGCCCTGATTAATCATGTTTATGGTGGTCTTATAAAGCCGCGTGTGGCCACATTCTTGAGGGATCACCTGGCAGCCACCAGGGATTCCGTGGGGTGTGCTGGCACCCCTACTCCTGTTTATTCCTGCCGGGTATGCACACGCCCTAGGCCTATTTCTATGGGATCTGCGATACTCTATTCCTGTACGGGCGTAAATAAGTCCCGGTACCTAGTGGTACGTTCCGGCTCAGCACCAGATACTCCTGAACTGTTGTCCCGGGCATGTACGGGGCCCATCCGAAACATGATTCATCGAACTTTATCAGTTTCCAAATAACTTGCTCTATAAGTTATAAGTGAAAGTATGTGGAATGGGACACATACTGAAGCCTGGAACTTAGACGACCCCTATTATAATCATATGTTAATATGCCATTTGTTGTGCCATTTTGTAACTCGGGTTGTACGTGCTTGGATTACGGTGACATGGGAAAGAGGTATATAAATGAGGGTTTCCTTATTTGGATTATTCCTTCAAAGTATTGATCTCATGGAGCCGTGGCCTAAACCCGTACAATCGGATTTGCTCGTATTCGGTTTTATTCGATTTTGTTGGTTTTATGTTAGTTTAGGAGATATCTGGTGTTGTCCTATTTACTTTATTTCTCGTCTCGTTACTTTCCCTTATCTTATCATACCATGAGTATTCTCTTCTTGATATCACTTGTTATGTATCTACTTGCTTCTGCATGCTTATGCTCACGACACGGTTTTCAATGCATGCTTATGATTCGGTTTTATCGATACACATGTGCTTATCCTTGCATGCCATCTGGCTTTCGCCTCACCACTCGCCTGGGGAGTTCTGACTCCTCTGGATCCTCATGTCCAGGTCCTGGAGCTTGGACCGAAGGGGACCATCTTGCTGAGGACCAAGCTTACTTCTGTGGAGCAGACAGATCAACTGTAGCTCCAGTCCCATCCTTGCTCCCCCTTGTTGGCTCGCGGCTTCTCCAGTTATCTCGTGAGCGCCCTTTTGTACTGTTCATATATGTACATCTCTTTGTATTCTCGCATTTGCGCCTATCAGGTGATGTAATATTATTGTAATATTATCACCTCTGGTGATAACTTTGTAATTGTACTCATATGTTGGAATGTATAATGCACCACTTGTTTCCGTACTCTGATTCTTACCTGTACTGATGCTTAGCGTATATACGTGAGGGTATTTCTGACCTACGTATATACGTTACAGTGACGTCTCCGTACCCGCAGGATCGGGGCGTTACAGGGTGGTATCAGAGCCTAGGCTCTCGCATCCTCAGTACGCCCAGATGGCAAATTAATGGTAAAGAAATTTGCAACTGGAATACAAGAGTCCTGATTATACAATCCAACTACAAGTGCAGAGTTATCTATCCCTTCCTTCTGATCCATTTCTTGAATCCTGAGACCTTCAATCTTTTACCTTCCAGTTCTTTTTGTTACCCACTCCAACCAACTCAAATATGGAAAGACGGGGAACACGTAATGGTGCTGGTACTTCTCAAGATGGACCCAACAGAGACAATGATGGTATGATGAGGATACTTCAAGGGATGATGCAGAGTCAACAACAACAGACAGAGCTTCTACGTCAAGGACTGTTAGTTACACCCCGAGAGCAAAGCCAGGCAACGTGTCAGACTTCAGGAGATTACAAACGGCTATCTTTTCAGGCACAGAGAAGCCCTGGATGCAGAACAGTGGCTAATAGACACAACAGATCTTTTGAAGGCGGCCCGAATCCCGATGAGAACCAAGTGGAAGTGGCCAAAATACAATTGAAGGATGTGGCCCGAACATGGTGGTTGGCGGGAGAAGCAACACTGGAGAAACCCATCACATGGGACCAGTTCTCAAAGGGTTTCTACGAGAGATTCTTTCCTGCAACAGCTCAAAGGGACATGGAAGAACAATTTATCCGCCTGCAGCAGCGCAACCGGTCACTGGATGAATATGCTGCTGAATTCTTGAGGCTCAGCAGATTTGCTCCCTACATGGTGGCAGACGAAGAAAAACGGGCCAGCAGATTTCAGCAAGGGCTAAAGATAGACGTCCAGATGTATCTTATTCCTCAACAGCTGAAGACATACTCCCAGGTTCTCTCCATTGCCCGTGAAGTAGAACGAGGACTAGAGAAGAAGAATGAGAACCAGGTACAGAACAAGTCAGTGAAGAGACCCTTTCAATTGATGAACGAAGAAGATGCAGCAAGGACCCCCAACGGGCCGATAGTCAAGCGACCATTCCGATCTCCCCTCAGCAGATGATATGCGGGTAATGCCAAAAGCCCGGATACCTCCAACGCAACTGCCGAAGGGCTAATGGACTATGTTTGGTATGTGGATCCGGTAATCACTCGACAGGTGGTTGCCCATTCAAGAGGACCTATCCAACACCATCAACATTTCAACACGACCAACACCCCCCAGCACTTCCAGCCCCACCACTGAGAGGAAACCCAGAACCCGTTGAACGAAGAGCCCCATTTCCACCCCAGCAGTATGATCAGCCACAGAGAGGAGTGAGAACTAGAGCAGATCATGGTAGAGGTCAAGTCTACAACATGGCGGCAGAGGCATCAGACGAAGCAGCAGCAGAATGTGAAGCTCGGTATCCGGAACAGGAACCTTGAGGATGTCACTGTAACCGCTACCCCTGATCTTTTGTATTTTGAGTTGGTAATCTTTCGTAAATATTCCACTTTATCATTCTCTCATTATCGACCCTGATCTCTCCTGTGTTCATCTTCCCCTTATCGAAATTGCGAGGACGCAATTTTTGTAAGGTGGGTGGATTGTAACACCCCGCTCCCGGAATACGTGCTTAATTGCGTATTCAGATTTTCCAATCGTATTTTTCGATTTACTTTCTGTATTTGTTTGTATTATGAGATACTTACATGATCGTTTTGCCTTGGATCTGGATTCGTGAACTCGGAGTCAACCCTAATCTGAACCGGGAACCCGATCCTAGTGAGTTGCTCGATTTGATCTTTTCGCTATTCCAACTTGACCGATTTCAGTTTTAAACATCATTTTCTAATATTTTAGAGTTTCTATGATTTTTTGGAATTTTTTAGAATTAAATTGAAATTCTTCAAAACCGGGGTCGACCGATACCGCTGACCGATTCTCGGATTTTTAATTTACAAACGGAGTTGAATTTTAAGAAACGACTTTCTTGTAACTTCTTAAAATCACATTTTCTATCTAAATACTTTTTTAAGAATTTCTGAATTTATCGAAATTCTACTGGATTTGGTGTCGGCCTGTCTCACTGGTTGATTCCAGGAATTTTAATTTATAATTTGAATCAAATTTCTGAATTCCGTTTTCATATTACTTCTTAGAATTATATTTTCTCTTTTCAGGCATTTTCTGAGATTTTTCAGATTTTATCAAAAATCCGGCCGACCCGGTTTACACCGGTATTGACGGTTGACTTCAGGATTTTTATTTTGAAAATGAGATTAAATTTCTGAAAATTGATTTCACTAAAAATCTTTTTATAATATTTATTATTTTGAGATTTTTTGGGAAGCTTTCCAAGCTACTTTATTTTTTTGGACTTTTCCGGAGTTTTCGGTGTTTTCCCAGATACCGGAATAGTACCCAGATATTTTTCCACTTTTCTCTCTCCTCGCTAGACGCGAGTTTCACCAACCTAGGATTCTGCATTTAATGCAGAGATCCTCTCCATACTTCATTTATATATTTCAGATCAACTCCAATCAAGTCATTATGACTTTTGTCCTTTTGTTAAACGCGGTGTTCGCGTTTTTCCCAAACGCGAGTTTCATCCTCGCGTCTGGGCAATTGCCAGACACGAGTCCTTGTGCATGGGGACGCAGCCTTTTCAATTTGCAAGAGACGCAAGTCTCATTGCATGTAAGAAATCCCAATGGCAACTTGTAATATTTCCAAACTTTTCATATATATATACACCCCCACTCCTCTCTCTTTCATTTCTCTTCTTCTTCTTCATTTTGCAGCCAACAGAGAAGCCTCCAGCAGCCAAGAACTCTTGTTCCCTCCTTTGGCCACTCATTTCTCCACCATTTTTCCTCCATTTTCACCACCAACACCACCATCTCATTCTCCTCCATCTCCTCCTCCATTACAACAACAACAACAACCACAACACCATCTTCTCCACCTTCTTCTTCCTCTCTTTTCTATCAAAACAACCCATTCTCACCACCACCTTCTCCACCATCTCCACCACCATATACACCACCTTAGCCACCACCAAACACACCACCTTCATCTCCTCGTCATTCTCTTTCTACCGGACCTACTCGTCGCTCTCCGAAGCATCGTTTGCAAAACTCCAATTTTTCATTTTCAACTACGCTTGCACCACCATTGGTTAGGCTTTGGGGCCTTGGCCACCCATCTCCGGCCACTTCCGGCCAACTCCGGCTAACCTTGGCCGTCGCTGGTGACCACCGGCCAAGCCGTGACCGACCATTCCCTCTCCCTTTCCCTCTTTCCTTCTATCCTTCTTCCCTTTCTTTTCCTTTCTTTTCCTTTTCCTTTTCCTTTTCCTTTTCTTCCATGTCTTTCCCCTCCTTTCCTGCGTCTCCCCCTTGCGTCTCACTCCCTAGATCTCTTTCTCTATTAATTGATAGGCGCGGAACTCATCCCCGTGTTCAAACAATTCCTTAACGCGATCCTCGCGTTCATGTGTTAACGCGACGCAGAGCTTATAACCGCGTCTGTGTTCTTCTTCTCGTCCCTAGCTTTAACGCGAGTCTCGAATCCCGCGTTGGTGACACCTACACAACGCGACTCCCGCGTCTGCGATTCCCGCGTCTCTATTCTCTCTCCTCCCTTATATTTTAAACGCATTGACGCGTTGACTACCTGGATTCCAGAGCTTGGGATTTCATAGTGTTTTCCTGAATTTTAGGCGAGTGTTCTCGCTTTCTCATTGGACTTTCCCGCATCGTCGGTTGACTTGCATAACATTATGTATTTATATCGGTGTTCTCGTTTGGTATTGTGATGTACATACTTGTTATATTAACTGTTGACATACACCTGTCTGTATCATACTTGACAACTGACGTGTTACCACCTGACATGACTTACTACCTAGCATATGTTTTACCACCTGCTTCTTGACACGTTGATACTTGAACCCCTGAAATAGGGAGGCTCCTGACTTTACTCCTGTTGATCCCCGTAATGGGATAACCATGAATATAAGATTACTATGAATACTCTGTGGACATTATTACTGGATAAATTATTATAAGTAGACAACTTGTACCTGGTTTGGGGGAAACTGATGGGCCCTGATTAATCATGTTTATGGTGGTCTCATCGAGCCGCGCGTGGCCACATACTTGAGGGATCTCCTGGCGGCCACCAGGGATTCCGTGGGGTGTGCTGGCACCCCTACTCCTGTTTATTCCTGCCAGGTATGCACACGCCCTAGGCCTATTTCTATGGGATCTGCGATACTCTATTCCTGTTCGGGCGTAAATAAGTCCCGGTACCTAGCGGTACGTTCCGGCTCAGCACGGATACTCCTGAACCGTTGTCCCGGGCATGTACGGGGCCCATCCGAAACATGATTCATCGAACTTTATCAGTTTTCAAATAACTTGCTCTATAAGTTGTAAGTGGAAGTATGTGGAATGGGACACATACTGAAGCCTGGAACTTAGACGGCCCCTATTATAATCATATGTTAATATGCTATTTGTTGTGCCATTTTGTAACTCGGGTTGTACGTGCTTGGATTACGGTGACATGGGATAAAGGTATATAAATGAGGGTTTCCTTGTTTGGATTATTCCTTCGAAGTATTGATCTCATGGAGCCGTGACCTAAACCCGTACAATCGGATTTGCTCGTATTCGGTTTTATTCGGTTTTGTCGGTTTTATGTTAGTTTAGGAGATATCTGGTGTTGTCCTATTTACTTTATTTCTCGTCTCGTTACTTTCCCTTATCTTATCATACCATGAGTATTCTCTGCTTGATATCACTTGTTATGTATCTACTTGCTTATGCATGCTTATGCTCACGACACGGTTTCAATGCATGCTTATGATTCGGTTTTATCGATACACATGTGCTTATCCTTGCACGCCATCTGGCTTTCGCCTCACCACTCGCCTGGGGAGTTCTGACTCCTCTGGATCCTCATGTCTAGGTCCTGGAGTTTGGACCGAAGGGGACCATCTTGCTGAGGACCAAGCTTACTTTTGTGGAGCAGACAGATCAACTGTAGCTCCAGTCCCATCCTTGCTCCCCCTTGTTGGCTCACGGCTTCTCCAGTTATCTCGTGAGCGCCTTTTGTACTGTTCATATATGTACATCTCTTTGTATTCTCGCATTTGCGCCTATCAGGTGATGTAATATTATTGTAATATTTATCACCTCTGGTGATAACTTTGTAATTGTACTCATATGTTAGAATGTATAATGCACCACTTGCTTCCGTACTCTGATTCTTGCCTGTACTGATGCTTAGCGTATATACGTGAGGTAATTTCTGACCTACGTATATACGTTGCAGTGACGTCTCCGTACCCGCAGGATTGGGGCGTTACACTAGTGGTAAAGTGCTGAGCGCTGATCATGATAACCAGGCGGAGCTGAAGAACCTGACGGTCCCAATCACTTCCCTTTCGAGATAGTGAGAGACCGGAGGCTGAAGGACGAGAGACCTGACGGTCCCAATCACTTCCCTTTCGAGATAGTGAGAGACCGGAGGCTGAAGGCTGAGGGATCAAGAACGCTCGGGGTTTAAGCGCACTCTCGGTGGCTACCAGCCATCCCAGGAGTGGGCAGAAACCCAGAGTTCAACGACCACGAAGGGTCGGCCACGCATAGTATAAAGCAGTAAAATACATATAAACATGGAATAAAATACATGTCGACCCGACGAAGCGGGGAAACCCAAATGGAGGCGAGGACACTCGCCTAAATCACCGGAAATGCCGAAAGGTCCTAAATCCATGGAACTCGTGCACGCGCCATAAAATATAATAATATAAAATATTTAGAGGGAGAAAGTGAAGAGGAGAGAGAAAGAGTCAGAGAGAGAAACCTAGAGAGAGAAGTATATGGAAATAGAGATTGCACAGGGAGACGCGAGTTATGCGAGTGAGACGCGGGGGTCGCAGACGCGGGAGTCGCGTCGCGGGAATAGCAGACGCGGGAATCACAGACGTGGGAATCACGTCGCGAAGGTGCCACAAACGCGGGGTTCGAGACCCGCATTCAAGTCAGGGCACGAGGAGAACACAGACGCGGGCATTAGCTCCGCGTCGTGTAGATACGAAAGGGATATAGACGCGGGCATGGATTTCGCGTTGCGTCGATACAAGAACGCGAAGGCCGCGTTAAGGAGTTGCCTGGACGCGGGGGTGAGATCCGCGTCAACAGAGAGAAAGAGAGAGACAGGGAAAGATGATTTCGTTGGTGGTGGTGTTATTTGGTGAAGGAGATGGATTTTAATGGAGTAATGAAAAGGAGGTGATGATGAAGGTGATGTTGGAGGTTTAAGTAGTGGAGATGGAGGTGGTATTGTGATGGGGAAAGTGATGGTGGAAGTGAAGATGGTGGTGGAAAATAGTAGAAGTGATGGTGATGAAAACGGTTAAGAAAAGATGGTGGTGGTGACGTTAGTGTTGTCGTTTGCAATTGTCACCGGAATGATTACCGGAATAATCGTGAACGATTACCGGAATAATCATCAGAGATGTTGCCGACGAAGAAGAACTCGGCCCCAATCCAAGGAGGGTGGCTGGCCCTAGAGAAGATGATGGGGTGGTGATTTTGTGGAGAGGTTTGTTGTGGTGGTAGTTTTGGAGAAGGTAAAGGAGAAGGTGGAGGCTTTGGTGGAGTTTTGGGGTTTGTGTTGGTTTACATGGAGATGGAGGAGGAAGAAGATGAAGGTAGGGAGTTTGGAGAAGTTGTGATTGTGGTGGTTGTGATGGAGATGAAGGAGGAGTTGGTGGTGGTTAAGGTTTTGGTGAAGAGAAAAATGAAGTGGAAAGAAGAAGGAAAGTTTATATAGGAATGGAATTGTGAAGGTGATGTAAAAATGTTTAGGGAGGGGGTTTTTTGTAAAATGGAGAGGTGAGGTGGCTCTCTTGTCCGGCCATGGTGATGGGAGAGTGTTTGAGTGTTTTTGGGATATTTTTGGAGAAGATATTTTTGGTGGAGGAGATATTTTGGTGGAAAGTTGTAGAAAGTAATGGAAGAATGGAGAATTTGGTGGAAGGAAAAGGAAGGAAAGAAAAAGGAAAAAAGGAAAAGAAATTAAAAAAGGAAGATATTCTCTTGGAAGAAAAAGTGAAAATAATTAGAGTAGCGGATTCCCGGGATTTAGTTGCGGATGCGGAAAACTTTCGGAAAAATACCGAAATCGTCCGAAAATCAAGTATCTCGGAACGACCCGCAAAAATTCTTAAAAATCAAGAATATTATTCTAAGAATTATGGTGAAATTCGTTTCAAGAAATTCTTTATAGTTTTTAAACTAAAAATTCTGGAATCGGCCGTCAATATCGGTCGACACCAAATCTCGCAGAAATCTGATAAATTCTGAAAATCCCAAAAAATGAATTAAGATAGTAAATATTATTCTAAGCAAACTTGTGAAAGCGGTTTCTCAAAATTTGATTCCATTTGCAAATTAAAAATCAAAGAATCGGTCAGCGGCTCTGGTCGACACCGGTTTTGAAGATTTTCATTTTAATTCAGGAAAATTCCAGAAAATCACAGAAAATCTAAAATATTGGAAAATGATATTTAAAACTAAAATCGGTCAAATCTAAATACTAGAAAGACTAATCGAGCAATTCACTAGGATCGGGTTCTCGGTTCAGACTAGGGCTGACTCTGAGTCCGTGAATCCGGATCCAAGACAAAACGATCATATAATTAATTCATAATAAAAAACAAATACAGGAAGTAAATCAAAAAATAAGATTAAAAAATTTGAATACGCAACTAAGTACGTATTCTGGGAGCGGGGTGTTACATTCCATCCACCTTACAAAAAATTGCGTCCTCGCAATTTCGATAAGGGGTAAAATGAACACAAAGGGGACAAGGACGGAAATTATACCAATCAAGATATGAATCACTGCAGGTAGGGCTCTCAAGTTGACTGAACAATGATCAGAATACAGACATCCTTTGCACTTCCGGCTGTATAAATCTTCGAACAATGCCGAATATTACTGACTGATAACGTAGCTTTGCAATAGAATTCCCGCTATACTGCATACTTAATGTCGCTCCAAGAATGAGCCAGAATATTGAAGATAAAGAAAACCCTGATAATACTGAGCATAAATAAAGAAGACCGATAGTTAGGAATTTCGAATACCGGGCGTCGATCACTCTGAAAGATATAGCCAAGAATAGAGAATATCTGAATCCTGATTACTGACTTCTGAAAGATAACCCGATAGCAGATCCATTCTGAGAATAACCAAACTTCATAGAGTTAGCCGAAGAGATCACATAATAGCTTCATTCAGAACCAGCCACTACCTCTCTAGTATATCCATATCTTAAGTTGGTATAAAGGCTTCAAAAAACCAAAACAGGGGAAAGATGGAAGGGATTAGGAATCAAAGGAAGAATGATCAAGAAAAATAGATAACTCTGCACTTGTAGTTGGAGTGTATAATCAGGACTCATGCATTCCAGTTGCAAATTTCTTTACCATTAATTTGTCGTCTGGACGTACTGAGGATGTAAGAGCCTAGGCTCTGATACCAACCTGTAACGCCCCGATCCTGCGGGTACGGAGACGTTACTGCGACGTATATACGCAGGTCAGAAATACCCTCACGTATATACGCTAAGCATCAGTACAGGCAAGAATCAGAGTACGGAAGCAAATGGTGCATTATACATTCCAACACATGAGTACAATTACAAAGTTATCACCAGAGGTGACAAATATTACAATGATATTACATCACCGATAGGCGCAAATGCGAGAATACAAAGGGATGTACAAGAATGAATAGTATAAAAGGCACTCACGAGTTTACAAAAGGAAAACTCGAGAGGTGCACAGGGGGCCTGGAAGGATAGAGCTCCAGACGGTCTGCTGGGGATCCATGCTTCAGCTGCGCCACTCTGATCAGCAACTGGGGGAAACCACATGCTCCAAGCTCCATGACCTGGACATGAGGATCCAGGGGAGTCAGATAGAACTCCCCAGGCGAGTGGTGATACGAATGCCAAGTGGCGAGCATAGGTAAGCATGCAGGAGCAAGTAGATATAAAACAAGTGATATCAAGCAGGAACTACTCATGGTATGATAAGATAAGAGAGGGTAAAGAGATGAGAAGTAAAGTAGATAGGGCAACACCAGATATCTCCTAAACTAACATAAAATCGATAAAAACCGATAAAACCGAATAAAACTAATTACGAGCAAAACTGATTGTACAAGGTTAGGTCACGGCCCCATGAGACTAGTACCTCGAAGGAATAATCCAAACAAGGAAACCCTCATCTATATACCTTTATCTCATGTCACCGTAATCCGAGCGCGTACAACCCGAGTTACAAAAACAACACATCAAATTACATATTCGCATTTTATTATAATTGGGGCCATCTAAGTTCCAGGCTTCAGTATGCGTCCCATTCCACATACTTTCACTCACAACTTATAGAGCAAGTTATTTGGAAACTGATAAAGATCGATGAATCATGTTTCGGATGGGCCCGTACATGCCCGGGACAACGGTTCAGGAGTATCCGGTGCTGAGCCGGAACATACCGCTAGGTACCGGGACTTATTTACGCCCGAACAGGAATAGAGTATCGCAGATCCTATAGAAATAGGCCTAGGGCGTGTGCATACCCGGTAGGAATAAACAGGAGTAGGGGTGCCAACACACCCCACGGAATCCCTGGTGGCCGCCAGGTGATCCCTCAAGTATGTGGCCACGCGCGGCTCGATAAGACCACCATAAACATGATTAATCAGGGCCCATCAGTTTCCCCAAACGGATGCAAGTTGTTCCTTTTTATGATTTATCATGTAATTATCAATTTACGGGAATAGCAGGTGCAAGACATGATCAGGAATTCAGGAGTACATGAGTACTGCAGATTCAGGTCACTGTATATATAATATAGGATAACAAGTACAAGATTCAAGTCACTGCATGTAATGCAGGATAACAAGTATAGTATTCCCGTAAATGTGATGATCACAGGTCAAGTATTAATATGTCAAGAGGCAAGCATATCATGCCAGGTGTCAAGTGATAGCATGACAGGAGGATGATATTTGGCAGGTGACTAATCATGTCAAGAGATTGATATTAGTCCGGTGGCAAGTCATGTCATAACAAGAGGTCTTGCCAAGTAGTAGCATGTTGGTGTCAGATGATAACACCTCAGTTGACAGGTGATACAAACAAGTGTTAAATAATAGCATGTATAAAGCATGTCAAGTGTTAACATGTCAGGTAAGTACATGGCATGTGATAAAGTAGTAGCTGAGCACAACCAAGCGGAGCTGAGCAAGCTGGAGGCACAGACAGCAAACAGTATTTAGCACTGGAGCGTCTGGCAAGGTTACCGGGACAACTCGGCTTAAAGTGCGAGTAAGAATTCCGACAGCATCCCGCCTAGACGAATCTAGTGGTAAAGTGCTGAGCGCTGATCATGATAACCAGGCGGAGCTGAAGAACCTGACGGTCCTAATCACTTCCCTTTCGAGATAGTGAGAGACCGGAGGCTGAAGGACGGAGAGACCTGACGGTCCCAATCACTTCCCTTTCGAGATAGTGAGAGACCGGAGGCTGAAGGCTGAGGGATCAAGAACGCTCGGGGTTTAAGCGCACTCTCGGTGGCTACCAGCCATCCCAGGAGTGGGCAGAAACCCAGAGTTCAACGACCATGAAGGGTCGGCCACGCATAGTATAAAGCAGTAAAATACATATAAACATGGAATAAAATACATGTCGACCCGACAAAGCGGGGAAAACCAAATGGAGGCGAGGACACTCGCCTAAATCACCGGAAATGCCGAAAGGTCCGAAATCTATGGAACTCGCGCACGCGCCATAAAATATAATAATATAAAAATATTTAGAGGGAGAAAGTGAAGAGGAGAGAGAAAGAGTTAGAGAGAAACCTAGAGAGAAGTATATGGAAAGAGAGAGTGCACAGGGAGACGCGAGTTATGCGAGTGAGACGCGGGGGTCGCAGACGCGGGAGTCGTGTCGCAGGAATAGCAGACGCGGGAATCACAGACGCGGGAATCACGTCGCGAAGGTGCCACAAACGCGGGGTTCGAGACCCGCGTTCAAGTCAGGACACGAGGAGAACACAGACGCGGGCATTAGCTCCGCGTCGTGTAGATACGAAAGGATACAGACGCGGGCATGGATTTTGCGTTGCGTCGATACAAGAACGCGAAGGCCGCGTTAAGGAGTTGCCTGGACGCGGGGGTGATATCCGCGTCAACAGAGAGAAAGAGAGAGACAGGGAAGATGATTTTGTTGGTGGTGGTGTTATTTGGTGAAGGAGATGGATTTTAATGGAGTAATGAAAAGGAGGTGATGATGAAGGTGATGTTAGAGGTTTAAGTAGTGGAGATGGAGGTGGTATTGTGATGGGAAAAGTGATGGTGGAAGTGAAGATGGTGGTGGAAAATAGTAGAAGTGATGGTCATGAAAACGGTTAAGAAAAGATGGTGGTGGTGACGTTAGTGTTGTCGTTTGCAATTGTCACCGGAATGATTACCGGAATAATCGTGAACGATTACCGGAATAATCATCGGAGATGTTGCCGACGAAGAAGAGCTCGGCCCCAATTCAAGGAGGGTGGCCGGCCCTAGAGAAGATGATGGGGTGGTGATTTTGTGGAGAGGTTTGTTGTGGTGGTAGTTTTGGAGAAGGTAAAGGAGAAGGTGGAGGCTTTGGTGGAGTTTTGGGGTTTGTGTTGGTTTACATGGAGATGGAGGAGGAAGAAGATGAAGGTAGGGAGTTTGGAGAAGTTGTGATTGTGGTGGTTGTGATGGAGATGAAGGAGGAGTTGGTGGTGGTTAAGGTTTTGGTGAAGAGAAAAATGAAGTGGAAAGAAGAAGGAAAGTTTATATAGGAATTGGAATTGTGAAGGTGATGTAAAAATGTTTAGGGAGGGGGTTTTTTGTAAAATGGAGAGGTGAGGTGGCTCTCTTGGCCGGCCATGGTGATGGGAGAGGTGTTTGAGTGTTTTGGGATATTTTTGGAGAAGATATTTTTGGTGGAGGAGATATTTTTGGTGGAAAGTTGTAGAAAGTAATGGAAGAATGGAGAATTTGGTGGAAGGAAAAGGAAGGAAAGAAAAAGGAAAAAAGGAAAAGAAATTAAAAAAGAAAGATATTCTCTTGGAAGAAAAAGTGAAAATAATTAGAGTAGCGGATTCCCGGGATTTAGTTGCGGATGCGGAAAACTTTCGGAAAAATACCGAAATCGTCCGAAAATCAAGTATCTCGGAACGACCCGCAAAAATTCTCAAAAATCAAGAATATTATTCTAAGAATCATGGTAAAATTCGTTTCAAGAAATTCTTTATAGTTTTTAAATTAAAAATCTTGAAATCGGCCGTCAATATCGGTCGACACCAAATCTCGCAGAAATTTGATAAATTCTGAAAATTCTCAAAAAATGAATTAAGATAGTAAATATTATTCTAAGTAAACTTGTGAAAGCGGTTTCTCAAAATTTGACTCCATTTGCAAATTAAAAATCTAGGAATCGGTCAGCGGCACTGGTCGACACCGGTTTTGAAGATTTTCATTTTAATTCAGGAAAATTTCAGAAAATCACAAAAAATCTAAAATATTGAAAAATGATATTTAAAACTAAATTGGTTAAATCTAAATACTAGAAAGACCAAATCGAGCAATTCACTAGGATCGGGTTCTCGGTTCAGACTAGGGCTGACTCTGAGTCCGTGAATCCGGATTCAAGACAAAACGATCATATAATTAATTCATAATACAAAATAAATACAGGAAGTAAATTGAAAAATAAGATCGAAAAATCTGAATACGCAACTAAGTACGTATTCTGGGAGCGGGGTGTTACAGAAGGCCTCCGGGCCAACAAATTAGAGATAGTGATCAACTTAAGAGTTGTAGCCCTTTAAGTCTTCTTTCTGGATCATCTTGAATCATCAGATTTGAGTTTCAGTAGCGAAAGTTATGATTCAAATACTAAAATATATCCAGTCAGCATCTGAGTCAAAATTGTTTCATCTCATCCGTTGATCTTCTCTCTATCCATTGTTCTATTTGGATTTTGAATTTGAAAACGTTATCCTCAGTTGATTTTTAACTTTAACCACTTGATTCACTAAAACTTAATTTTACCAACTGAATTTGGGATCATCCTCTTCTAACCAAATAGATCTAGTTAAATCTGAATTTAACTGATATTTATTTGATTTTATCCTCTTTCTCTCCATGATTATCTTCTGCAAAATAGACATTTAAGACAAAGAATTTAGTAGATTTATTACATGATAAATATGAAAAATATAACAAAGAATAATGCAATAAATGTGTGCAATCATTGATCAAACTCCATGGAACAGAACTCCATTCCATTGTCGGTCCTAAGGCGCTTCACCTTCTTTTCCTTTTGCTTTTCAATCATAACCTTCCACTACTTGAACATAGTAAATACATCGCTCCTATGCTTGAGAGGATACACCCAAACTTTTTTGAAATAATCATTACTAGCTCCACCTTTCGATGGAACCTGAGAGTGACTCCAAACATCTGAATGGATGTAGTCTAAGGTGTCTTTAGTCCTGTGAACACCTGTAACAAATGAGACTCTGTGCTGTTTTTCAAAAATAAAATGGTCACAAAAGTCAAGCTTTCCTGTTTTCTGGCCACAAAGCAAATCTTGCTTACTCAACACATGCACTCCTCTCTCACTCATATGCCCTAACCGCATATACCACAAACGAGTGGTATCTAAGTCTGAGTTTTCTGACATTGACACAGCGACAACACCTGTCACAGTGCTACCTTGAAGGATATAAGGGTATTCATCTTCTTTCCTTTCATCACAATAAGAGAGCCTTTACTAACTCTCAAAACTCCACCTTCAGCTAAAAAGTTATAACCATTGGAGTCAAGGGTGGCCAAAGAAATTAAATTTTCTTCAAATCCGGCATATGCCGAATATTACTCAATGGTCTAACAATATCGTCGTGCATCCTAATCTTGATTGACTCAATACTAATTATCTTGCAGGATATGTTATTTCTCATTAAGACATTACCACCATCAATTAGTTGGTGGGTCACAAACCAGTCCCTGTGGGGACATATGATAAGTACAACCTGAATCAAGAACCCACTCATCTCGTGAACGGGCATCAAGGACAGTAACTGAAAGAAGCTCATGTGATGTGGAGGCATCTTCTGCAACACTAACAACCGAAGATTTCTTATCTTGAAATTTTCTCCTAATATCTTCCGTTTTTTTCTTTGAGCTAATCTTTTTTATAGTGTCCAAACTTATGACAATAGTGACACTAAATATTTTTCTTAACCTAAATTTAGATCTAGATTTTCCTCGAGATTTTTCTCTACCCTTCTCTGTACGACCACGGACGAATGAGTCTTCAGCTTGATCCTCACTTTCTACAACTGACACTTTTTATCTTAACTCTTTAGAGTGTAAGGCTGATTTGACATCTTCTAAAAAAGTGTATCTCTGCCATAAAGAATACTATTAATAAAATTTTAAAGGAAGGAGGTAATGAGCATAATAAGATGAGAACTTGATCTTCTTCATCTATTCTAACATTAATATTTTTTAAATTCATGAGAATTTTATTGAGCTTATCTAAGTGGTCTTTAATTGGCATACCTTCCTTCATGCGAAGGGTGAAGAGGCGTTGCTTCAGGTAGAGCTTGTTGGTCAGGGACTTTGTCATATACATGCTCTCTAATTTGAGCCACAAACTGGCGGCAATATCTTCATCAGCAACCTCCTGCAAACTTCATCGACTAGACAAAGTAGTATGGCACGATGCGCCTTCATCTCGAGTTATTCCTTCTCATCCTCGGACATAGATTCTGGCAACTTGTCCTTACCGGATAAGACTTTCACCAAGCCTTGCTGCACCAAGAGAGCCCGCATTTTGACTCTCCATGAACTGAAGCTATTCCTCCCGTCAAATTTCTCTATTTTGTATTTTGCCGAAGCCATCTCGAAACCCACAAGAAAATAACACTATCTCTGATACTATTTTGTTGAAACAGTGGGCTTCTAATACAATAGATGACAAATACAAGTAGAGGTTAAACAGATAGCAACTATAAGTTAATAGAAACAAATAGGACAGCACATCAAGATTTAATGTGGTTCGGTCAATGTGACCTACGTCCACGGGAGAAGACAACAATAGAATCCACTATCAAGAGGAGAGAATAGAAGAGATTACAACTCTAATATCACTTTATCCAAAACCCAATGAAGCCCAACTCACTAGGGCTTAACAAAAGGAAGATAAATGACAAGAGAAAGGAGAAGATAATATAATATTTTGTTACTCTCTCTCTCGTTCTCTGTTCCTTACTTTTAAATCCCATGCAATGTGATGCATATTTACAGGTAAAGAAGTGCTGAACTACTTCATCCCAATCCTTGCACATATTTTTCATAGAGACAAGCCATTAGGTAGAATAGTAGGCAATTAATCATGTTTTCACTATTTAGTCAAAAATGACAAGCTACCATTTAGTCAAAAATGACATGCTATAAAACAATAGCTTGAACTTTCATATGGGCTATGTTCTTGTTTTTATTCAAGACACATCAACACTAAATAATTGGTCTACTTATCACTTCTTTGAGTTTAAATAACCACTCGTCCCAATCTCAAGAACTTCTCAAATATTTAACAAGGAGATTCTCATTTGATGGCTTTCTAATGAAGCAACAGGGGGTGGGGACGAGAGAGACAGAACTGAAGATCTCAATGATGCTGTTTGTGCAGCAGCTCTCCCCATTGATGATACTGAGGTTGGTGATTGATTCGAATATCTCTAAATTTAACGTTTCTAACTTCAAATTTTCTAAAAAAATGTTTGCTCGATAGTCCAAAATTGCAGCAATTCTGGCATCTTTTATCATGCACAAGCCTCCGCAGAGTCTAAAGCTGCACTCAAGACGGTATGAAACTATGGCAAAAATTCTTCAGCTCTTGCTGTATTTCTAATGTTTGTTTTGTTTAAAAGTATATATCTTTTTTATGGGTTCTATTGAGAATGAAGTTTATTGTTACTTGTAGGTGGAAAGCATCAACGAGTTGGATCATTTCATTGTGAAGCATCGGAAAGATTATATTGACTTGCATCGCACAACGGAGCAAGAAAGGGACAACATTGAGCACCAAGTGAGTT
>JAVJIF010021989.1:0-58788 GCA_038442645.1 Agave tequilana | reverse complement strand
CTGTTTTGTTAACAACGGTAACATTATGCAATATGGCCATTTCCCCTGCCTCTTAACTGTACGATTGGCTGATGGTGATAATGATGATTTGTGCAACGCAGATGATTGTTGGAACATGAATAGTCCGTATGAACTTTCTTTATTCTGCATTAGTTCCATTAATCTTGCTAAAAAGCGTGTTAAGGCGGCGAGGCATTCTTGGATGGCCCGCTTCATTGCTGGCAACCATTGCAGCCATTTGGTAGTACTGTGGAGAACCCAAGTTCCCAAACTGGAAGGCATTACTTGCATTCAGGGAGGTGTTCTCATAAATCATACTCGCGTTATGTTATATGATGAACAAACCATATGATTTATTTATTTATTTATTTATTTTATGACATATCTTCTTGCTTCTTAAAATGAGTGAGGCTGTTGAGACTGGAATTCCTTTCAGGATGTCATTAAGCATATTATTTCTTTTATATTTTCTATTTTTCATATTGACCCCTCATATCTT
Organism: Agave tequilana; assembly: GCA_038442645.1. Lineage (NCBI taxonomy): Eukaryota > Viridiplantae > Streptophyta > Magnoliopsida > Asparagales > Asparagaceae > Agave > Agave tequilana. Next base: position 58,289 of record JAVJIF010021989.1, on the reverse strand, counting down.
TCATAATTTCCACCTCAGAGACGATGATGATTTGTCCTCATTTTTGAATCAAGGATTTTTTTTGTGCCAATTTTTCTTTGGAGAGGAAACGGGGAGAGTCCCAACTCTAAAAATGTCTCTTACCCAAAATTTGAAACTAGTTTACCTTGAAATCTTGTAGGGTTACAGAAGAATAAAGCCTCAGATCCCCACTTCCCAAAACCCCAAAATTAACCAATTTTGATGATATTTTGTTCAGACAATCTGTAGTTGTATTCTAATGGCAAGGCAAACTCGGACAGTCCGATATTCTTCACCACTTTTGCAGCCATTTTGGCACTAGAGAAAGATTAAAGGAAAACTGTAACCCAAGATCCTTTTGAAATTTGTCTTCCACTCCTTGCCTCTTTTTTATCACCCTACCCTGAGGTTTTGGTTTTGCTTTAGCACCTTGTGTGATTAAAGGGCTAATCTGAGTCTCTTCTTTGTGCAGTTTCTTGAGCTTTTGGGTAAAAGAGATCTGTGACAGGTTTGAGCGATTTGCCACAAATTTTCTTCTCTCTGTCTCTTAAGTGTTAAGGGCCTTGTTTGGCTTTGAAGCTTTCTAATTGTAGTTATTTTTAAGTTATAGATGTTGGTTTGCAAGCTGTAACCATTTCCAAGTAGATCCGGATAAGAATAAGGAAAAGTGCCAGGTTCTGATTAAAAGGGAAAGAGAAGAAGTGAAGGGAAGCAATTATATTTTTTCTTGCATCATCTAGAGTTAAAAAGAGTCTGGATTATTGTAAATTGCACCCAGCTTTTGAGTTACGTAATAGTTTACTAATGCGAATGATAGCGATATGGACAATAGTTTGACATTGTGCAGTTGAGTGACTTTACTGCAGAAAGCTAAGCTACAGTTCAGAAACTTGGAACTCCAAATCCAAACTGGCCTAAAATGGATCAGGAGGGGAAGAAGAAGAAGAAGAAGTATTTATGTTTAAAAGAGGTGAAACTCCCCCCCCCCCCCCCCCCCCCCCCCCCCCCCCCAACCCACAAAAAAAAAAACCCACAACCCACCGTGCATGCGTGTGGCGTGAGACTTTCCTGCCCAGCCCCTCAGGGGACTATCTTTCTCTCGTATCTAGTTCTTTGGCTAAAATTTCTCTCGGAGTCTTATGATTTTGCCTTCTTTCTTGGGGAATCTTTTGTTCCTAGTGTTAATTATTTTGTTTAGACTGTCTGCAGTTGTATTCTAATGGTGAGACTGAGGCAATTTGTTGCAGGCAATTTGGTACTTGGTGCAGTGAGAGAGAGGTAAAAAGGTAGTTTTGTCTAGCCCCATTTTCATGAAAAAAATTCCCCCCCCCCCCCCCCCCCCCCCATCTGATTAAAGGGTTGACGTGTGTCTCCTTTCAGGTGTTGTGAATAGCACGGTTCTTTTCCTTTTCAATATAGCTATTTTCGCTCCCTTACAGGGTATGATTGGCTTATGATACTGATGATATGTGCAACACAGATGATTGTTGGAACATGATTAGTCCCCGGGATCTGTCTTGTTCCTTTAATCTCACTATTTTCATGGTATGCTGGCGAGGCAATTATTGATGGTTTGCTTCATTGTGGGCAACCGTTGCAGCTAGGGTTGCAAATAGAAATGGATACAGTCAATCTGAGCCGGATCTGCATGCGCAGGTACATGAATTTTCGTTGTTGAACCATTCAAAACATATATGGATTCTGTATCCCACTAAGTGAGAGGGAGGTTGGCTCCTCACTGTAAGTGTGAGATTGATCATTTGTCACTCACATCCTCCCACCCCCGCGGCGCTCTATACATATATACATACACACACACAAATATATATTCCTGCTCTATATTTAGATCTTTGCTAAGATTTCTCCTCTCAGAGATGAGATGATGATGATCTTGCCCTCTTTATGGGGATCTAGGGTTCCTAGTCTCAAGTTTTAGCTGGAAAGAGAAGATGGGGATTAATGCATGGCTGATCAGAGGGCTGATCTGAGTCTCTTTTCTGTGTGATATCTGGAATCATGCCATATGCTCTGTATCTGATCCATTTGCACCCATAGTTGCAGCCCTTTGGACCTGCATCTCTTGTAATTGTCCGTCGCATCGGACCGGCATTCCCAAGGAGGAGGTCATCACTCGTATTGAGGGAGGTATTATGATAGAATCTTTACTTAGCTTCAAATAAGAAAAGAAGATAAACGGAGAGAGAAAAGAAAAAGGTGGAAAAAGAGAGAATTTTTTACCTACTTACTTCAAAACTGGTCTTCTATGGTGAGTTACTCACTACAATATCTTTTTCCCCTCATCTCTCTTTTGCTTTTTGCCTACCCCAAATACTTGGGACAAATGGCTTAGTTGTTGTTGTATCTCTCTTCTTGCCTTTCGAGTGTGCATGGTATGAGGCTTACCTGCAGCCTCAAGGGAATATCCTATTTGCACATCAGCACCTTAAGTTAAAATTTCTATTCCCAGAGAAGGTGATGATTTTTCCTCAATGTTGGGTCTGAAATCAATCCAATCACCATTTCTGATTGTTACCCCCCATGAGGTTTGGGTTTTGCTTTGGCTCCTTGTGCCTGATTAAAGGGCTAATCTGAGTCTCTTCTTTGTGCAGGCTCTTGCATAAGCTTTTGAACAAGGGGAATCGTGCATGTTCCAGTTAGTTCAAGTGGTTTGCCACAATTTTACTTTATTTCTGTCTCTTAAGTGTGCGTGCCTTGTTTGGCATTGAAGTTTTTTAATTCATAGTTAATTTTAATTTGTGGATGCCCAAGACTCATCTTCTGTGGTATTTTTCTGTAATTTAGTCTACTTTCATCCCTCTCATAGATAGGCGATGATGAGTCGCCAAGGAAAATGGTTAGTGGAACATAATTTTTTCTGATCACTTTGTCCTAATAATGAATATTGTTATTTTTCCCTGTTATTTGTATATCATGATGACATGGCAACCTTGGAAGGTCTGCTACGCAGGCAAACATTGTAGCTGTTCTTTAATGCTCCAGATTAAAGGGCATTTCTGGACCATCTATACTTCCACTTTTGTACTTCTGTTGGATAAATCTGTAAACTCAGGATTGTGTTTCTCTCTCTTTTTTTCTTTTGAAATTTATACTACCTTTGTTGGTAGTTACTGTCAACAAATTCAATGTTTTAGATTTGTCAATTCTCACTAGCAATTTAGCATTATGAGTAAACATACTCAATTTCTGATGCTATTATTTTCTCCTTGTGTCTTGTGGCAGAAGACATACATGCTAGTTGGTAAAGAATATCTCCGGTTACTTCCTGCAGCTGAACAGGTCCGTTTGTTGAATGAGGCATCATATTTATATTGATGGGGATTCAGGCTTTTGCTGTTAGGTTTGGTCAGATTGCCTGCTGTTCTCCTCTAATGGTGAGGTAATCTTAGATGATCTGCTACTTTGCTGGCAACGATTTCATCTGTTTGTTTCTTTTGCCCTCCATGTCTGTCATAAGATGCCTGGAAAGTTGGAAGGTGATATGTGGTTGTCCTCTTGAAGGTTATTAGTCCTAATAATAGGTCTAAATTGCAGAAAAATACTTTCTATTATTTTTCTTCTCTCTCTTTCTTTCCTTTCTGATTCTTTTGTTTCTTTTTTTTTTTTCCTTTTATTATTGTTATCTTTAAATGGAGAAGCTATGATGATTTGCCAACAAAAGTGTGAATAATGCCACATTTTTGGAATGCGTTGGATTTTGGTTAGGGTTATGGTTAGGGTTTTGGTGATTTATTTTTTATTCAGGTTTCCCCGCTTCTGTTCTGCAGTTTTCTTTTGTGACGGCGAGGTGACTTTAGACACTATACCATTCAACTGTCAACTTGCAGCCATTTCCTTGATGTGCAGAGCAGGAGAGGGGAAGGAGAGTCTATTCCAACGTATTAATATGTGATAAAAGGGCAAAATCTGAGCTTTTCACCTCTTTTATAGAATGAGGATTTTTATTGGTGTCTAAAAGTATACTTGTTATTCTTATCATAGAATTAAAACTATTCTTGTTCGGCCTATTCTTCAACTCATTGTACAGACGGATATTTGTTATCTCATTTGTTCTGCTGTTGTTGCTCTCTTGGGGCCCATTTGGTTCACGCGAGGAAAGTTGGAATTTTTGCGGTGGGGCCTGCGAGAGGTTTCCATTGTAAAGAGAATGTGTGCCACCGCTACATTGAATTTTCTGACAGTTTCCAACGCCCGCACGACGAAATGCGCAGGAGGCAAAAACATGGGGCCCACCTCTAAAATTCATGGGCCCTGTGTCAAATTATGGTGGGCTGATTTTGACGGCTAAACCCTTTATGGAAAGCTGACACTCTAGCCCAACTTCAATGATTTTTTTCAAACCTAAAAGAGAGAAACAAATAGGCTCTTAGTGAGAATTGCACTTATTGAGGGGCTATTTGGATTCAAGGAAGTGGGCGGAAGTAAGGAAGTGGGGATGTGTCATTTCTCACTTCCGCTATCCATCCAAACACCAGAAAAAGAAAATGAGAAAACCCTTTTTCTTTTTTTCTCTTTTTTCTTTTACACAATCATTTTCTCACTTTCAGATGCTACAGTTAATTTTGTGGTCATGTAAATCTCACTTGCATTCTAATTACAGTCCAATTTTTATTTTTCATAGTTAATTTTTATTTTAATATTATTTTACATCCAACTTGTGGTATCTTTTCCCACTCCCACTTTCACATTACCAATCAAACACCGGAAAACACAATATAACTTTTCACTTCTACTTCCCAACTATCAACCAAACACTGAAAAAGATACACATAAATTCTCATTTTTCAAAAAGAAAAAAGCCTACTTCTCACTTCCTCACTTCTGCCCACTTCCTTGAATCCAAACAAAAGTATCAGTTAGGGACTTATATGTAATTTTTCATTTTTCCTTTTCTTTATATAATAAGGGCGTGTTGGTAAGTTGCAAAACGTTTGCAAAATGCAAAAAGTTTTGCAACTTTACATTTACAGTTGTTTGGTTTCGTTTGCAAAATGAAAAATGCAAAACACTTTTGCAACTCTTCTTTTCCACTTGCAGTTGCTACAGTTAAATTTGTGGCCATGTAAATCTCACTTTTACACTCATATTTTCCCACTTGCAGTTGCTACAGTTAATTTTGTGGTCATGTAACTCTCACTTGTAGTACACTTACAGTTCAAAACAGTTACTTGATAATCAATATATAATTAAATATAATTAAATATTTAATATTTTAATAGTGTTCAATTTCTTATTTAATTATTTAATATTTTATATTTTTAATCTTTAACTTTTTTATTGTTTTAATATTTAATACTTTACTATTTTAATTTAATATTTAATTATTTTATTAATACTTATTCCATTTTTTATTATTTTATTTAGAGTTAATATTTATTAATATAACAGTATTATACTTTCATATAAAATTACTATATATTTAATTATTTATTTTTAATATAAAAAATTACTTTATTAATATCATAATATATTTTATTATTATATTAATATTTATTATGTTAATATTGTAATAATAATTCAGTATAATAATACTATAATGATAATTTATTATTAATATATAGTTATATTTTATTTTATTAATTTTATATTTCCAATAATATTATAATAAATTTTATATTATAATAATTTTCAAGTATTTTTAATATTATAATATTATAACTATATTTTATTATTGTTGTAACATTTTTTAATATTTATATTTTATTAGTATTCTTAAAATTTATTAATGCTCTTTAGATTTTCTTAAAATTTTATATTATTTATTTAGTTAATATTTTAGTAATATTTTACTATTTATACTAATATTTTATTAATATTATTGTTATAAATAAAATATTAAGATTATTATTTTTTTATCTCAAATTTATTAATACAATTTAATTTGCAATATTAGATTTAATTTAATAGTATTTATAATATTTAAATCACTGTTACAGTTAATTTTGTGGTCAACTTTTCCACTTACACTTTTACATTACCAACCAAACACCGTAAAACACAATATACTTTACCATTTACACTTTCACTTTATCAACCAAACACTGTAAAACACAATATACTTTTCCATTTACACTTCACTTTATCAACCAAATACCGTAAAACACAATATATTTTCTCTGCTACAGTTCACTTTTTCCATTCTCATTTTACGACTTACGACTTGCGACGTTTTGCAACGAAACAAACAGGCCCTAAGTCTGGGCACACCTATCTGAGGCATGCCGTCTTTCTCTCAATTTCCACATGGTATCAAGCGATACTGAGATGTATCATGAAGATCCAAACTTGCATCCCCCTCTGATATCCATCACAATTCCTCCCATGTTCTTCTATGCCTTCCTCTGTTCTCCATGACCTCGATGACTTCGTCTACACCCTTCACGGTCTCGCTGACTCCATCTCCACTCTTGCACAACCTCGCTGACACAATTGCAACACTCACACAACCTGGTCGACATCAGATCATCAACATGGTCTCTTGCCTCATCTCTTTTGTTCTTCCTGGATCTATTTCATCTCAACGATACCTTCACTACCCTCCTTAGCCCTCGCTGACCCTTCCTCCCTCTCTTCAAGCACTTGCCGACACATGGGCTACCTTCTTAAGCCCTCGCCAACCTTTCCTGTCTCTGCCCCCCCGAGCTCAGTTCTGCCTTCGAAAAGCTCTATTTTGTCTTCAACAGCCTTTGACAAGCCATGTTAGCCCTGCTGCTACCTCCTTGGCCTCCACCAAGCCTAGTCGCACACTCCTTTGGCTGCAATAGGCTCATCTACTTCTGTTTAGTACTGTCTTCACTGGATGCAGTTGTAGCCTATTCTCTTTGCCGATTACCTCTGTTGATGTATTGCTGCACTATTTTGGCTGCAATCGCCTCATCTACTAATTACATACTGCATCTCATGTTCACTTTTCGCTCTATTGCAACTGTTGATTGCTCTTCTGGCTTCTGATGCCTGCTTGCCTCTGATTCAACAACTATCTGTACTTTGCAGTACCTGATTAATGCTTCTCTTCAGTTTCTAATCTGAATCTGTTCTTCTGGTTGCTCGTGTGCGCTTGCGTTGTGGGGTAACCTCGTTCCTACTCTTCACAATTTATTCTTTACATATTACTATCCTGCTATTTGGTATCCTATATATTGTGCATTTATGGCTGAGATAAGTATAGTTGAGATCCTATTGGGATCCAAATTACTATTTTCAAGCTGTATGGGAAGAAACTCTCCCTTATAGGAACAATTTGGTAGAGTATATCTTAGTGCAAGGAGGAAGTTGAAGTTTGTCACTTTTGAGAAATCTTCCTTCTTTGATGCAAAATCCTTTAAGACTGCTGAGGACGAGTAGGCTAATGACAAACTTTATGGTCATGACTCGACTCTAGAATAACATGGAACAATACGTTTTTGCTAACTTTATATTTCATGGGACTGCTAAGGCAATCTAGGATGCTGCTCGTGCCATTATATTCTTTGAAGAATAATGCCTTCTGGGTATTTGTGTTAATCTCATATGAAAGTGGCCCACTTAACCTTGGTTTTTGCATTGGATTCCTATTAAATTTAACTGATATTAAGGGTGCCCATATGATTGTCACATTTATATAGTTATTTGGTCACTTGAAAATAGAAAAGATACCATGATGGAAAGGTTTATTTTCAAGGGGTCTTTTTGCAAATGTGCGACCCACTTTTCTCCTCCTGAAAAGAAAACAAAAACTTACGCTCATTTGGGTTGTGAGAATCCATCAGAAAATAAACAGAGTTTTTGTGCAAGGAAACAAGGAGCAGAGAAAAGCGGATCCATTGCAATTAGGGTTTGCAGAATTGAAGAGATCTTCTACAACTTCTTCCTTCAATTCATCAATGGCTTCAGGTATGATAATTAGGGTTTTTCTATTATGAAAGATTTTGCATTATATGATTCTTGAGATGATTGATTCTTGATTAATGGCTGATTTATTCCGCATTATAGTTGTATTTATATCCAACATTTGGTATCAGAGCCATGATTAAAGAATCGATACATCTTGGATTTAGGAATTATGAAAAGTTAGGGTTTTTGATTAACAATTCATGAAATCCAGATTTTGATCTTTAATTGTAGAATTGAAGAGGATTCTTGGAAACCCTAAAATCATGTATACATTCCTCTAATTATGCAATTAATATGGATCAAATTTAGGATTTTAGAAACCCTAATTTTCCCTAATTTTCCCCGATTTTTCCATAATTTTTGGGATTCGTGCGATAATCTGGAACTGCCCTTCGGTAACTGTATCGTGGGGTATTAGTCGACTATAGGGATTTATTAGTCGACTAATAGTCTATCCAGAAAGTTACCCGACTCTCTGTTTCTTTCAGGAGTCGACTTGGTTTTTGGATTAGTCGACTAGTAAAGTGTATAGTCGACTAACCATTTGGCCAAGTCGACTAATATTTTAACCGAGAGTTTGGATTCTAACAGGAGTCGACTAATAATATTTGTAGTCGACTGATAAAGTTTCTAGTCGACTTGTAATTTTGGCCTAGTCGACTGATAAAATATGTAGTCGACTAGTCATGTAGGTATAGTCGACTAATCCTTGTTTGCCCTAGTCGACTAGACCTAAACCTGTAGTCGACTTGACTTGACCCAAGTCGACTAATAATACTATGTAGTCGACTAATTGTTGCTTAATTCAATCCTTAATGATTGTTAACACATTTAAGCTATTGTGTTATATTGATTGATGTTTGGTCAAGTAATGTATTGTAGTATTATGGCATTACACAAATAATAGAATTAGAGAATATTATTGGTTAGTTTGTATTCATAAGGCTTATTGATTTAGTAGTTGCCAAAGTGACCTAGGTTAGTAAACCTTATGAATATACAACTACATAAAAGACATGTTAATGAGGTAGACAGTAAAGACAATAATATTCTCGGTGGCGGTTCTAGTTAGGAGATTGAGACTGGCCCAAAGGAAAGTCTCTTTCGAATAATTATGAACCGGGGTAGGATAGTGTAATTTATGCAACCTAGTGGTGTAGAAGTGAATACCCAAAGGTAACATGACTTACTATCTAAGTTGGCATAAATTATATTAGACCTACGTAGGTGATAAAAGTTCTCACCTAAAGAGTGAACACTAGATATGCTTAGGTTTCGCCCAAAGGAGAAATCTAAGTGATATCAATAGTTCATCTTAATTAAATTTAAAGTTATTGTATTGATTCGTGGCCTAATGTGAGCTATGTCCTATTATGTTTCAGTGAACGTCCCCACTTCTCTTCACACTCATGCCACTAGCATTCCGGCCTTGGATGGTACAAATTTCTCAGAATGGTATGAACATGTACAGTTTACACTGGGTGTCCTAGACCTAGACATGGCCTTAATAGTTGACAAACCTGATGAAGTAACTGCTGAGAGTACAGCAGAACAGGTCAGCCATGCCAAAGCTTGGGAAAAGTCTAATAGGCTCAGTCTAATGTTCATAAAGATGACCATAGCTAATAACATCAAGACTTCCCTCCCACATACTACTAGTGCATCGGAACTTTTGTCTGCAGTAAAGGACCGATTTAAGTCAGCAGATAAGTCATTAGCTGGTACCTTAATGGCTGAACTTACCACCATGAAATATGATGGTAATAGAGGAGTTCAGCAACACATTCTAAACATGTCTGACAAGGCTGCTAAGCTAGGATCACTGGGTATGAAGGTTGATGAGTCCTTCTTGGTTCAATTCATCCTCAACTCACTTCCTTCACAGTTTGGGCCATTCAAGATCCACTACAATACTCATAAGGATAAGTGGAACTTGAATGAGCTAACTAGTATGTGTGTTCAAGAGGAGGTGAGACTGAGGCAAGAAGGACAGCACTCAGTGTTGGCAGTAACTTCAGGGGGTATCCATAAGAAAAGTAAATATGGAAGAGGTAAAAGATTTCCATCAAAGAAAGGAAATGACCATGGGGAAAGTAGCCAAGGTCATAGAAAAGCTTTCACTGTCAAATGCTACTTCTGTGGCAGAAAGGGACATGTGAAGAAGGACTGCAACAAGAGGAAAGCTTGGTTCGAAAAGAAAGGTACAAATCTTTCTTTTGTATGTTATGAATCAAATCTTGCTGAAGTTCCTTCTAATACTTGGTGGATTGATTCTGGAGCCACAACTCACATAACTAATTCAATGCAGGGATTCCTTACAACCCGGAAACCGAAGGAAAGTGAGAGATTCATCTTTATGGGGAACCGTCTGAAAGTGGAGGTCGAATATGTTGGTACTTATCGACTACTTTTGGAGACGGGTCATCAGATGAATCTTGAGGATACTTTTTATGTACCTTCAATTTCTAGGAACTTAATGTCTGTATCCAAATTAGATGTTTTTGGATATTCTGTTTTATTCAATTGTGGAAAACTCTCTTAATGTATAATTCAATGCCGGTTGGGCATGGAATTTTATGTGATGGTTTATATAAAATTTCATTGAATGATGAGTTTGCGCAATCTTTATTATCTCTGCATTCGAATGTTGGTATTAAACGTGGCTTAATAAATGAAAAATCCTCTATCTTGTGGCATAGGAGATTGGGGCATATCTCCAGGGATAGAATAATAAGATTAGTGAAGACTGAGATTTTGGATGACCTGGACTTCACTGATTTTGATGTGTGTGTGGATTGTATAAAAGGAAAACAAACTAAACACACTAAGAAAAGTGCCACAAGAAGTAAAGACCTCCTTGAAATAATTCATACAGATATTTGTGGACCTCTTTCCATTCCATGTTTTACTGGAGAGAGATATTTCATTACCTTTATAGATGATCTATCACGTTATGGTTATGTTTATCTAATTAATGAAAAGTCTCAGGCTGTTGACATCCTTGAGGTGTTCATTACAGAAGTCGAGAGACAATTAGATAGAAAGGTTAAAATCATAAGATCAGATAGAGGTGGTGAATATTATGGTAGATATGATGAGTCAGGACAACATCCTGGCCCATTTGCCAAATTCCTAGAAAAGCGTGGCATTTGTGCTCAATACACGATGCCAGGTACGCCTCAGCAGAACGGTGTTGCTGAAAGGCGAAACCGAACTCTTATGGATATGGTTAGGAGCATGATGAGCTTCTCTAAAGTACCCAATTCATTGTGGAGTGAGGCCTTAAAAACTGCTATGTATATCTTAAACAGGGTTCCTAGTAAGGCAGTCCCAACAACTCCTTTCGAGTTGTGGACTGGTAGGAAACCTAGTTTAAGACATTTACATGTCTGGGGTTGTCCAGCAGAGGCCAGAATATATAACCCACAAGAAAAGAAATTGGACTTAAAAACAATATCTGGGTATTTCATTGGTTATCCAGATAAGTCTAAGGGATACAAATTTTATTGCCCTAACCATAGTACAAGAATAGTTGAAACTGGTAATGCCAGATTCCTAGAGAATGGTGAATTTAGTGGGAGTGATGAACCAAGAAAAGTAGATCTTGAAGTTGTAAGGGTAAATATCCCAATTACCTTTCCTTCAAGAGAAATTGTTGTACCTCAGCTTGATCATCAAGTTGAGATTCCAGAACAACAAATTAATGTTGGTTCACCACTCCATGAGGATATTCCCATTGAAAATGTTGTAGAACCACCACAACCGGCAGCTTTGAGAAGATCTCAAAGGGAAAGAAGATCTGCCATTTCAGATGATTATGTGGTATATCTACAGGAATCTGATTATGATATTGGGGTAAATAAAGTCCAGTTTCGTTTTCACAAGCCATAGAATGCAATGATTCTAGTAAATGGGTTGATGCTATGAAAGATGAGTTAAAATCTATGGACCAAAACCAAGTCTGGGATCTCGTTGAATTGCCTTATAACTGTAAGAAAGTTGGGTGTAAATGGGTCTTTAAGACCAAGCGCGACTCTAAAGGCAATATCGAACGATATAAGGCTAGACTTGTGGCCAAAGGTTTCACTCAGAAAGAAGGCATTGACTATACAAAGACCTTCTCTCCAGTATCTAAAAAGGATTCTCTTAGAATCATTATGGCACTTGTAGCTCATTATGATTTGGAGTTCATCAAATGGATGTGAAAACTGCTTTTCTAAATGGGGATTTGGATGAGGATATCTACATGAGCAACCTGAAGGGTTTGCAATTAAAGAACAAGAACACTTGGCTTGTAAATTAAAGAAATCTATATATGGACTTAAACAAGCTTCCAGGCAATGGTATATAAAGTTTAATAATACCATTACATCTTTTGGATTTACAGAAAACACTGTTGATCAGTGTATATATCTAAAGATCAGTGGGAGCAAGTTTATTTTCTGGTTCTGTATGTAGATGACATCTTATTAGCCAGTAGTGATCTTGGTTTGCTGTATGAAACTAAAAGCTATCTTACCAAGAATTTTCAGATGGTTGATATGGGTGAGGCAGCTTATGTTATTGGCATAGAGATCTTCAGGGATAGATCTCGAGGATTGCTAGGACTGTCTCAGAAAGGATATATCAACCGGGTCTTGGAAAGATTCCATATGGAAATGTGTTCAGTCAGTCCTGCACCCATTCAGAAGGGTGACAGATTAAGTGGTAGCCAGTGTCCCAGAAATGACTTAGAAAAGGGTCAAATGCAGAAAATTCCGTATGCATCAGCTGTTGGGAGCTTGATGTATGCAAGCACTTGTACCAGGCCAGATATCAGTTATGCAGTTGGGATGTTGGGAAGATACCAAAGCAATTCAGGAATGGAGCACTGGAAGTTGGCTAAGAAGGTTATGCGGTATCTTCAGGGGACAAAGGATTATATGCTCACATACAGTAGATCAGACCAGTTGGAGGTGATCGGCTATTCAGACTCAGATTTTGGTGGTTGCCTAGATAGCAGGAAGTCTACCTCAGGATTTATTTTCTTGCTAGCAGGTGGGGCAATCTCGTGGAAGAGTGTGAAGCAGTCTCTCATTGCTTCTTCCACGATGGAGGCTGAGTTCATAGCTTGTTTTGAAGCCACAAATCATGCATTATGGTTGAGGAATTTTATCTCAGCACTTGGTGTAGTTGACTCTATTGCCAGGCCGCTGAAGATATATTGTGACAATACAGCAGCCGTATTTTTCTCTAAGAATGGTAAGTACTCTAATGGTTCTAGGCACATAGAACTGAAGTACTTGGTGGTTAGAGAAAGAGTTGAGAAACAGAAGGTGTCAATTGAAAGTATAAGTACCACCTTAATGGTTGCTGATCCATTGACTAAAGGATTGCCTCCAAAGACATTTAAGGAACATGTTGTAAGGATGGGTCTTTTGGGTAATCTGTAAATGTATATATGGTACTTGTGTAATTGACATTGTTGTACAAATAACAGTTTGTTTCTCTATTTCCTGTTATCCAATTGTGTGTACACATATTTTGTATGGATGTATGTTAAACAGGAAATGTCTTTACAAGACAATTACAGGGGTCATTATGGTTATGGACTCAATTAGTAAGGGTTATCAATGTTGTGGTACATAGAAGGGAGTATGACGTGGATGTTGTATAACCGCTATGACTCGCATTGATAGTCTAAGCTAATTGAAGTATTACAGTATTACAGATTTGGGCTTATCAGTTGTTGTTTTATAAAATTCGTGCACGTGTCAAGGTTTTTCTGTATGGAATCCAATGGAGTCAAAATGATTTTCAAATGAGTATTTTCTTTACTTTTGTTTTCTAAAGTTTTTTTTTTTAACCTAATCGGTTAATGGCCCAAGTGGGAGAATGTTAATCTCATATGAAAGTGGCCCACTTAACCTTGGTTTTTGCATTAGATTCCTATTAAATTTAACTGATATTAAGGGTGCCCATATGATTGTCACATTTATATAGTTATTTGGTCACTTGAAAATAGAAAAGATACCATGATGGAAAGGTTTATTTTCAAGGGGTCTTTTTGCAAATGTGCGACCCACTTTTCTCCTCCTGAAAAGAAAACAAAAACTTACGCTCATTTGGGTTGTGAGAATCCATCAGAAAATAAACAGAGTTTTTGTGCAAGGAAACAAGGAGCAGAGAAAAGCGGATCCATTGCAATTAGGGTTTGCAGAATTGAAGAGATCTTCTACAACTTCTTCCTTCAATTCATCAATGGCTTCAGGTATGATAATTAGGGTTTTTCTATTATGAAAGATTTTGCATTATATGATTCTTGAGATGATTGATTCTTGATTAATGGCTGATTTATTCCGCATTATAGTTGTATTTATATCCAACAATTTGAGGTATATGAGGTGGCATTTAGCCTTTGTGAGAGTGACAGGTTTGTAGCAGAGTACTATAGTCAGTTTAGGGGCATGATTGATGTGCTGAACCAATATCATACCCTCAATACAGATCTAGAGACTGCTAGGTGATAACGTGAGGAGTTATATGTATGCAAGTTTCTATCTGGACTTAGCACCACATTGCAACACCTTCGTGGATAATTCTTAAATGGAGAGAATGGTCTCCTGACTCTTCAGAATGTCTTCTCTCTTATCTCTCAGGCAAAGGCAAAGGCAAATGCTACTATCCGTACAAGCTCTTCTGAGACTCCATTCTAAGAGATTTTGGCCTTGTATTCTAGTCATGGCTCTACTAGAGGTTGTGGCTTACCGTGGTTGTGGTGTTGGTCATGGTGAGTCTCGTCGTTGTACTCATTGCCAACGGATCAACCATGTTGCAGATCGATGTTGGGAGCTTTTTGGGCTCCATATTCATCCTCGTTGTCTGCGTATATGTTTGATAGCAATGGGTCTTCGGGTATTCTGTCATCTCCTCCCTCTTCACAGGGGTCTTTCACTATGCTTACCACTGCCAAGGGTCATGTGCTTCTCAACCGCGAAGAGTATGATCCCCTCTGAATAAGATGCAGTCCACCTTGATCTCTGATAGCTTATCTAGGTATCTATTGTTTAGACATTTTCCTTTCACCTCTTAGTCATGACTTGGAGCATCCACACATATTACTAGTAAATTATATTATTTTTCATATTTACTCCATTCACTACTGATTCTATTATTTTTGCTGATGGTAGTTCTAAATTTGTCACTGGCACTGGCACCCTTCATCCCACATCTTTTATATCTTTGGCTAATGTTCATTATATTCATGGTATTTCTTTTAATACCGTATCCGTTAGTCGATTAACTAAATCCTTGAACTGCTTAGTTACCTTTTCTTCTACCTCTTATGTATTTCAGGACCTTCAGATGAAGAAGGTGATTGGTAGGATATGAGCATGATGGATTATATTACTTTCAACGTGAAGTTAATCATTCAATGGGTACTGCAGCTATTATCTCAGAGTCTTTGCCTCTTCAATGGCATTTTCGATTAGGGCATGCTTCTTTGAAAGCAATAAGTTGTTTTCTATTACTAAATTTGTATCAAAGTTGGAGTATGCATCTTGCCAACTAGAAAAACATTTAGATTTACTTTTCTATCTACGAATAATAACCGTTGTAATTTTTTTTTTGAAGTTATTCATACTGATATTTGGCGACTTATATGGGTTCCAACTCTTTCAGGCATTTCATTTTTTGTAACTTTTATTGATGATTTTTCACGTATGACATGGTTTTTTTTAATGAAAGATAGATCTGAGGTGTTGTTTGTGTTTAAACTGTTTCACCAAGAGATCTTAAATCAGTTTGGTTGCTCTGTAAAAGTTACATTTTGATAATGTCTTAGAATATATGCAATCTACTTTCTAAGAATACTACACGTTTTTTGGTATTATTCATCAAACTATTTGTGCTCATACCATAATAAAATGGTGTTGCTGAGCACAAGAATTGTAATTTACGACGTAGCATGTACAATTATGATATGCATGCTCCTAAATATTAGGTTGATGTACTATTAACTGTCATTACCTTATTCATTGTGTTCCGTCTTCTATCTTACATGGTCATACACCTTTTTCCACTTTTTATACAATAAAATCATGTTTGGACTTACATATGTTTAAAACTATGTTTGAACTTACATCACGTGTTTTTGGTTGTTTGTGTTTTGTACATGTACTAGGAAAATGACACGGTAAGTAAGATCCTCGGGCAGTTAAGTGTGTTTTCTTAAGGTATTCCCCTACACATCAATATTGGAATCCTTTAACTAGGAAATATGTGGTTTGTGTTGATCACGTTTTTGAAAATACACCTTATTTTCTTCTGAATCTTCTTATGACACTTCAAGATTTGCGCCTCTTCGATATTCTAGCTCCACCACCTCTGAAAGTTTATCAACGAAAATTGAGGCTGAATAGACTCATATCACTCCTACTCTACCACCTCCTTTGAATGAGGCTTCGGTTCCTGAGCTTCCATAGCATTTCGTTGAGGTACCTGGTCTTGCACTATTAAACATCACATTGCTGATGTTCTGTTTTTTTCTCATTTTTCTACTACATATTTTGTTTTTGCTTCTGTCTTATCTTTTATGTTAGTATCTATTTTCTATCATGAGGCTTTATTAGATCTTGAGTGAAAGAAAGCTATGAATGAGAAAATGGCTGCTTTGCATCATAATTAGACTTGAGATTCGACTACACTGCCTCCTGAAAAGCAGGTTGTTGGCTGTTGGCGGGTTTATGCTGTGAAGTTCCTTTCTGAGGGACGGGTAGATCGGTTGAAAGCTAGCAGGTTGCCAATGGCTATATCCAAACTTTTTTGATTGATTACTTTGAGACCTCTTGGTGGCACACCTTCATTGTGTGCGTGTTCTTTTGTCCGTGGTCGTGGTCAAGCAGTGGCTATTGTATCAGTTGGACATTAATAATGCCTCCTTACATGCTGATTTATAGTAAGAGGTTTATATGATTCAACCACCGGGATACGAGGCTAGGGGAGTCTTCGAGAATGTGTTGACTTGAGAAGACTATTTATGGGTTGAATTAGTATGCTTGTGCTTGGTTTGACAAATTTTGCACAGTTGTCGCTCAGTATAATCTAAAGCGTTGTGTTTATTATCACTCCTAGTTGTCCGACACTCATTTGTGAGTAGCATTATCCTTGCAGTTTATGTGGATGATATTGCGATATTTGGTGATGATTCATATGGTATTACTGCCCTTAAGGAGTTTGAACGCTCATTTTCATGTGAAGGATCTTGGTCACCTTCTTTACTTTTTTGAGATAGGGGTCACATGCTTTCCTCAGGGCCTCTCTCTGTCTCAACACTTTCTGGCTTATTGACCAAATCAGGCATGTTGGGTTCCTAACCGGTTAATATGCTGATAGATCTTTTTGTTTGGTTTGATCAGAATTTAGGAGATGCATTTGAGGATTCGAGTAGATATCGTAGATTTTGCGAAACTTATCTACTTGATGTTATTAAATCAGACATTACATTTGCTATATTGGAGCGTCAAGTCATTATATGCAGACTCCTCAGCAGCTTCATTGGCATGCTGCTTGTCGTATCTTACGGTATCTTAAGGGGGCACCTGGTAGAGACTTGTTTTATCGATTTTCTTCTCATCTCCATGTAGCTGGTTATTTTGGTGGTAGCTAGGTTGGGGACTCTATTGACGACAAATCAATTAGTAGGTATTCACATTTGTGAATGGTAACCTGGTCACTTGGCGTAGTAAGAAACAAACTAGTTGCTCGCTTTAGTGCTGAGGCTGAGTATCATGCTATGACTCACATAACTTGTGAGTTGATCTGGATCTAGTCATTACTGTTTGAAATGGGAGTAATCACTTCTTAACGATAGTGATGCATTGTGTATATTGTCAACAATCATGTGTTTTATGAGAGGATGTAACTTAAATAGATTGATTGTCACTTCATTTGGGATATGATTATGGCCAAGCGGATTGTCACATCCTATGTTATTTTCAGACCTCGGCAAGGTGATATTTTTACAATAGCTTTGTTTCGAAAGCCTTTTTCGGCTGTGTACCAAGCTGGCCATAATTGATATTTATGCTCTAGATTGAGAGAGAATATTAGAGTATTAGTTAGGGACTTAATGTAATTTTTCTTTTTCTATTTTCTCTATATAACAAACCTGGGCACACCCATCTTGGGCATGTTGTCTTTCATTCAATTTCCACAGCATTCACATAATTACAAGTTAACAATTTGATGTAAATTTTTGAAAGTTTCTCAAAACTATTCTTGAATTTTCCCCCTAAAAGATTGCTGTGCAGGAAAAAATCTCACTTTCTTTTGTATGATTTCTTTTGTATGATTTATATTTTAACCTACTTGTGCTCATAGCTCTAGATGAATGTTGTGATGTGGATTTGGATTAAATTAAACAACAAGAATTCAACCAATTCTTTGGTAACGAGTTTCATAAATCCTCTTTAAGTTTTCAGCCCCTATTAGATGGTCATCTCCTTTTTCATATGCACGTCTTCTTTATTTCCCCTTCTTTAGATGCAAGGATGATGCACCCTTTTCATTTTGTTTGGGTTTTGGGTATGAAATCTTCAGATTTACCTGCAGTTAAATTCTAATGGTGAGGCAATCTTGAACTGTCTGCTAGATGGCAGCCAACAATAGCGTTCATGTTTTAGATCTACAGGGAGAGAATGAATGAGGAATAGGGTGTCGTTTAAGCCCTCATGTCTGATTAAAACGGCGGTGTGGATTTGGATTAAATTAAACAACAAGAATTCAACCAATTCTTTGATAATCTGAGCCTTTTGTTTACCAGTTTCCTGAATAACTTTTCTTCACAGCTGCCTTTGGGACCCTCCAGGTGGCTAAATTCATAGTTTCCTTTTCTTTCTTTGACTAGCTTCTGTTTTGTTGGTTATGAATTGTATTGGACACTTTATTCAGTCATGGTCTTTTCATGTTCTTTTACATGGTTGTGTACTTTTTTCCATGCTTGTTGTACTAAAAGAGAGATTCCTTTCTTTTACTGTATCATTTTTTTTTTGTAACTTTGGTTCTGCTAATTAATCATGTCTCCAGTGCAACATCTCCCCTCCTACATCATGAGTCCAATTGGTTGTTTGTATTTTAAGATTGAATTGCTTCTCACATAATTTCGTTAATCTTGCTTTGTTCATTTTCTATATTGTTGTATCAGAAGAATAGTTGTTGCACCAGAAATTGATAATCCATTAATCTGTCTGTGTCTGACCTGAGATGTGGTTCTAGATTAGGGTTGGGTGCAGGTTTGGTTCAGGTTAGATCTATGAAAATTCCAAACTTGAAAATTCCAAACTTGAAGCTAATTTGTAAGGTTGTATTTTGATACAAGTTCAACTCCATATTTTCTTATCTATGCTGATCTTAAGTTTTGGTCATTGTCAAAAATGTTAGTTTATGATGAATGTACTTATTTAAATTCATTTTTTGAAGAAAAATACTATTTAAATTCATAAAGTTGGCCTGCACAACTATCTTTGCTTTTTTAAAAAAATTATGATTTAGAGCATATTTTATTTTTCGTAATAAAATTTTGTTGTTTTAGAATTCATAAGGGTGAGATTTTGTTGTCTATAACCCCGTATTATAAAGTGGTGTCTGGATGTAAAGTTTAAGTCCTTAAGAAAAAAAAAAAACTAAACTTGATCTAATTAATCAATGTAAATGGCCATTGATAGAGCTGAAATGGAGAAAATGGATTCACATAATCGACTGTTGAAAATTGGGATAATCGCTCTTCTTGTGGTAATTACTTTGGCCTCTCAACAAATGTCTTACCATTTATGATATTTAACTTTTGCCTTTTCCTATTCTTTTATCATTTCATGAACGTGCATGCTCCCCACCAGGAGGTCTTGTTCTAGCATTTGGCATGACATTATCTTGGTGTTTTTGCAAACTTTTTCAATAACTAGACATTATGATTCACCTGTGACTTTCATATCTGATGTGTAACACCTTGTTCTGTTTGTCATTTTTGTTTCTTAGGCTGATATTCTTAGGGAAAGCTGGTATCTTTCTTGCTCCAATGTACGAGACAAAAAAGGAAAAGAAAAGAACAGCAGAGGACGAAGTAGATCTTGGTTTTGAAGTGGGTGAGAATACCGACTTCACGAAGCAGTCTGAATTCAAATTGAAGAATAAATTGTGTTTTTATATATATCATATGTAGCATGTAGGATTCACCATACTTGTTTATGATGAACAGACTACTTTGGTGTTATGTCACTTCGATGTGTCTACTGTAACGGTCCTTTTCGCTTCTATTTCCTGGAAGCAGTTCAGAATACATTGTTATTGAATCATATTCATCTGGATTTATAGCATTCAGTTTAAACTGTCGATTTGATAATTCTCTGAAGCTGTAACAAAATAACTGGATGATATGAATGGGTGTTAACCGAGGGCCGTCTCTTAACCTGTCATTTTGTTCTTTCCTTCCTTTTTTCTCCTCCTCTTTATTTCTTTACAGTAATTGAATTACTAATTGAGTGAAATTTGGGAGGTTCTCCCCCCCTTTTTCTCAGCAAAGAAGTAACATTGCAAATTCAAATTCAACCCAACACACAAAAAAGATTGATGCATGCACTTCGAGCCAACCCAATACAGAAAAAGGATTGATGCATGCACTTCGAGCCATCAATTCAGCACCCAACAACATGGAGATAAAATTCCAGCATCCAAGATTAAATATTCCATTGCATCAGTTATATGGAAACAAGAAGGCTGAATGGTACAGCAAGTTGGAAGGAAAGGATGGCAGAAAAAAAAAAAACTGAGAACTAATCCGAAGACATCAACAATCAGGGACCATCTCCTCAAACTCACATTGACAAATCCATACCCTGCATTCTCATTCAAATATCGATAACAGTGTCCAGCATATACAACAAATACCATAACACAAAGTTGCACAACATTCACATTTCTGAATGAAGACCAGTGTACAAGTTCAGTGATCGCACATAAACTGTGACCCAACAGTTCCAAACTATCGCCTAGTTTTCTTTGGACAATAAGCATAGCCTGGTAAAAGCTGAATTTATTTGAAACCATAGCTCACTGCAAAGAGGCTTTACAAAGTAAACTTGGAAAAGAGAGAGAAAAAAAGTCTTGCCAAGCTTACAGTGGACTAACATCAAAGTACATCAAAGTTCAAACTATTTTACATACCAAATAGATACTTAGGCTGTTGCTTGCATCTCATTTCATCTTCCTTCAAATTGATAGTGCTGCGCTACCCTGGCTTGCTCCTCCAAAAAAAGGAAGAAAAAGAAGAACAGAGCAAAGCTGGGTCCTTGAAAGAGAAGTTTACAGCATCTCCCAAATAAGCCACCAATGGCATCGCCAATCTAGCTCATCTAAGCTCCAAAGTCTACCTTTGTCTACAGTTTCAACATAAACATTAGAGTTAGAAACGAGCAAGGCATGCATAAAATACACATTCAAAAATGAAAGGGAAGTCTCAGTCTCAATCAATCACGGTACCATGTGGAAAGTCTTAGAAATGACAGGCGGCACAGGCCTCCCATGTTAGACTATTGTAACTTCACCCAATGAAGCCTACTGATACCTCACAAAATTCATCACCACCTATGTCAGCTCTTTAACTGCCTTCTCCACCTGCCAATGAAACCCTGTAGATGACAATTCAAAACCAAAATAAAAGGCAGAATGCAAACTCGCTAATAATTATGCTAATTTGTATAACTAGTTTCCTAGGGGAAAGGATTGAAAACACAAATTACCAGGAACACAAGGCAATTTTCTCAGATCTTATCAAGACGTACTTGGTCCCCTGAAGCTGGTTTGAATTGGAAATGACTCATTTCAGTCAAAAGGATTTCAGCTATAACCTCCAGTTATAGACCGGAAATATACCCCTGTGCATGGGTTAACAAAAATATTAAAACAATAATATACAGAATAAACTTACCTTACATTTATACAATGAAATTGAAGACCTACATTCTTCTATTAAGATTTGAAGAATCAGTTATAACATGGCAAAGTAACTCCAAAGGTTTACTACCAAGTTGCTCACTCACTCGGTATCAAACTCGAAATTACGAAATTATAAAAGATATAATGGGTAGTCAAATAGATTATCATGCTATAGTAGCCCTACAATAGATGGTCATCACTGACTTGCTACAAACAAGGTACAGGCTCCACAGATTTCAGAGGATATGCATCGGTTTTTTTAATCTTAACTACAACTACATGGCATTAATATAATCCAGGAACCCCAAACAAATCAATAAACAGAACCCAACAGAAAAGATATTTAAGCAAATCCTAGTTCTGGGTTATACA
This sequence comes from Agave tequilana, assembly GCA_038442645.1. Taxonomy (NCBI): domain Eukaryota; kingdom Viridiplantae; phylum Streptophyta; class Magnoliopsida; order Asparagales; family Asparagaceae; genus Agave; species Agave tequilana. The sequence goes on along the minus strand of JAVJIF010021989.1, from coordinate 36,056 downwards.
ATATGGGGCTTCTATAAATGCCGATAAAAATGGATAGTGCTTGAACATTAAGGGAATTGACTGATGTTTTCACCGCTTGACCAGGAAAGGATAGCATCCAGAGAACCTAACTTTTAATTGAGAATTTACAAGGTACAAGGTTTAAGAGCTGAAAAAAGAAAAGGGGAAGCTATAAAAATAATAAATTAGATTGAAATTGAGAAGCCTAGTTTATATCCAAAATCTTCGGTCTAGAATCTCAGTAAGTGTATAATCAGCCCAGTCTCTATCCAACATTGATCATAATTTGTAAATGATGAATATAAAATTAATGTAAATGGAAATGACCTCGCTGTACAGAAATTATGTAAAAGAAGACAATAAAGGATATGTTGTGGGGCATAAATATGATATAAATATATTTCACAATCAGTACCAGTACCACTACCTTCCCCAGTAATTTAATAACTCATCTCAACCAACTACGAACATTGCATTAGGTTGTTAGATATATTAGGTAGTGGTTATTTAGTTATTGAATCCTAATAGGATTTGAAATCTTATACAATCCTAGTAGTACCATGAATACAATTAGATCTTGTATGAGTCTATACAAGGAGGGGATGGTTCATGAGTATATGTAATTGTATTTTTGCAACTCTTGTCAATATCAATAAACATGTAGTCGTTCATATTTTAACATGGTATCAGAGCTACAAGGCTCTGATCCAAAACCCTAATTAATTGTCATCGGTTCCTCTTCTAATTAATTTTTTCTTGTTCTACTTTTCTTTCTTCATCTTTTCTTTGATCTTGCCGACACCCATCAACACCTTCTGCGAATCCAATTCTCGCCTCCCCCCTCCATCAACAAAATCTGTGAATGCCCTTCTGCGCATCGTCAACAAACCTCTTCATCTCAGACCCGCCTTGTCTTCATCTCTTCTTCCTCGTCGTCTAGAGCGAGTGACGGCCCTCAAGCTGACGCTGCAGATCTCGATATCATGAAACAAATTCGTTTCAAACTCAACACAAATTCATTGGTTTAGAACTCAACTCGCCATTCGAACCCAAAACCTATTTGAGCCTGACTACCTCAAACCCAACTCGCGATTTGAACTTGAATCCTATTTGAGCACGACATCCTCAAACCCAATTTGCCACGAGCTCTGAATCTATCCAAATCTTCGAGTTCATTGGTATCGATCTCTCTGGCATCAGCCTCATCGTAAGTCTTCATTTTTGGTCTTTGACTTCGTCTTCATCACCTTTCGTTGTATCGATTCAATCTGCATTGATTTCGATCCGGATCGAATCAATTTGATTCAGTTTCTCACTCGACTTCTAATCGAATCATACCCGAATCAATTCGCCTCTTCTTCAACCTCATAGCCATCCCAACCCGAATTCTACACGAAACTGATTCTAGTTCCCTCATCTTCGACTCGATTCGACCACGCCTTCAACCGCCGACATCCCCGCCTCATCTTTGACTCGATTTGACTCACCTTGATCTAAGAAGTGGCACTTCTGTCGACAAAGAAGCCTAAGGTTGGGACGCAAGAGGCAGAGGTGAGGATGAATTTGGGGTCGGATGAGGGACAACCACCATCTAGAAACACACCTACGGCGAGCGAATCAAGATCTTCACGATGAGGCCTTCTGTAAGAAAACGCATCGATTCATCTAGTTTCTATTTTGACAGGAGAATGGAAAAGGATCAGGAGTTTTGAATTTTTGTTTGGTTTGCTTGAGTTGGGATCAGTCGATTGAGGAAGGCAAATGTATTCCGATCTGCTACTAGGACCTAACAGCAAACAAGAGTTAGAGCTGATCTGTGGGAATCCGATGATTGAGATAGTTTTGGCATTATATTGATGGATCAGAGTCTGATTTTGATGACATTGGAGTCGATTCCAAACTATTTGGGTATTCTGAACACAATGGTGGAAGTGGATTTGGCATATTCTACTGTTTGAAGTAGATTTTGTGTAAATTAGTGCTAGAATTCAGGGCCCGATTTTAGTATTTTTAGGATGAAATTTTGTTTATATTTTGGTTTTGAGATCTTTTGGCTAAATTTGGTCTGCATCTACTCACACACATATTCTACTCTCTAAAGTAGATTGTGTATATTGGTGGTAGAATTGACAATTTGGGGCCCAGTTTTAGGATGAAATTTTGTTTAATAATTTGGTTCGAGATATTTTGGGTGAATTTGGTATGCATCTAGTCACACAGTGAAAGAATAAAATCCGTTGGTGAAGTTGCTTGGAAGATTAGGTTTGGTTCCAAGTTTTGGTTCTTATTTTGACACATTCAGTTGGATTCAATTTCAGTTTGATTTTCTTTGATTTGGTTCATCTCTCGGTTTAGTTCACATTTGTTTGATATCGGTTTCATTTTAGAGAACTTTCGTTTGATCTGGTTTGAATTTTCGCAATTTGACAGTTTGTCTTTTGGCCATTTGTCTTGGTTTAGATTCAGTTTAGCTTAGATTTCTTCAGTTCGATTTGGTTCTCGGTCTTGCAACTTCTGCAGATACGAAAAGATAGTTTGAGATTCTATTTTGGTTTTCCAGCAACTCGCTTGGATAATTTACATTTAACATTTGTGTCATACACTGGAGATCATTTGAGGTTCAGAGGAGGATCATTTGAGTTTATTTGAGATCCCAATAAAGGATTGTCTGAGTTTGTTTGAGATCCCAAGGGAGGATAGTTTGAGTTCGTTTGAGATTCCAAGGTAAGATCGTTTCAGTTTGTTTATGATCTGAGAGTTTGAAATCCCAAAGGAGGATCGTTGAGTTCATTTGATATTCCAAGGAAGAATCGTTTGAGTTCGTTTGAGATCCCAAGGAAGCAACGTTCGTTTGACTTCTCAGAGGGAGGATAGTTTGAATTCCCAGAGGAGGATTGTTTGAGATTCCAAAAGATAATTGTCTGAGGTTCTAAGGGAGGATCATTTAAGTTTATTCAAATTGGCTTCTTTCAGTTTGGTATCAGCATCAACAACTCAGTCAGCATCAACAATTAGTACTTCAGCATCACAAATTAGCTGTTCGGCTCTGTCATATGTAATTTAGTATTTTCAGATTTTTGTTTATAGTTTCCTATTTAGACACACTTTTAATGTCATACCATCTTAAGTTTAAGGGGGATGTTAGATATATTAAGTAGTGATTATTTAGTTATTGAGTCCTAATAGGATTTAGAATCTTATATAATCCTAATAGTATTACGAGTCATAGTTTGAATATGATTTGGTCTATGAGTCTATGTAAGAAGGAGATTGTTCATGTTCATGAGTTTATGCAACTCTTCTCAATATCAATAAACATGTAATTGTTCATATTTTAACAAGGTTCACTATGGAACCGCTTGGAGCCCACTTACTAGTTTCCCCATCAATCAACTAGTTGGCACTTCCTCAGGCACAAACTAATACTTTGTTGCAAGTGTCACCATAACACAATAGTAAAACTTCTTTGTAGTACGCAAGAGGTCTGGGGTTCAAATGCCACTTGCACCAAGGCTACGACCTATATCCTCCCCCCACCCCCCAAAATAATAATATAATAATAATAATAATAATAATAATAATAATAATAATAATAATAATTTGCTTGTACCAAATTGTATCTCCTAGTAAAATGCCATGATGTGTCGTGGCTTCTTCAAATACGCTTGTTTATGACCTTAAATGCAACTGAATAAAAGAATTTTTCAAAATAAAAGAAAAAGGAACGAAGAGAAAATTATTCATGCAATCAGCTGCAAAACTTTCGGATAACAGGTTTGTCATTGTTGCTGTAGTTCACAACCTGTCATATAATATATGTAATTTTGATATCACTTACTTGGACCCATGTCTGCTCATATGGACCAATGGCTGAAAGGGCTACACAGGTAGGGAACATCCTTAGTTGCCTCGCCACCAGAAAAGAACTGCTGAAGAAATCGGTGAAAAACAAAGAAAGAACCAAAACAAAACCCTTTTCAAGTAATTGTCCATTATCTAATTGTTTCCCTATAAAAGGCAACAGTGGCAATCACAGCAGAAATAGTCAAACAAAATACGAAGATATTCCCATACAAATCCCAATAAAAGGGCCAAGAGGCTACCAGATCCAAACCCAATTGGTTCAGTTTTGGACTAGAAAGAAGGATGAGCTTAAACATGTACTATTTGCAATGTAAAGGAAAATATGGTTCTCTGCATAAAGTCCACTGTCCACTTCCCCAATGACAGGTCGCAGCATCACTACCTTGCCATGGCAGTGTGGGGGAAGTGTTTGAGCATGGAAAATGCATGTTGGACCATGAACTCGTTCGACTACTGTGAGATCACAAATCCTTGAATGTTTTACAACAAGGGATACATGATTAAGATGATCTGAGGCAACTTTGACAATGTAGACTTAAGAGGCGAGTGCCAGAATTATGTCAGTATTTTGCTACATAGTTTGAGGATGTTTAAGGGATAATGCACCAAAAACATAATATAGGGTTTACATTGGCAGATGCAATACGATAGAAGTATCACCAACACGAAACATCAACCATAGATTTAAGACTTAAGAAAGGGGAGACAGTACAATTAAAATATAATTTATTAGCACACAAGGTAGCACAAAAAAGTAGGAGGTTGATTCGCTGTTTCATCACATACAGATTTTTCCTTAAACATGGTATGATAGAAATATAAAGTGATTATTAATTTTGAAAAGTATTGCAATATTACTGCAGACGGAAAAACAGAACAATGAGAGGAAGCACAACAAAGATAACCCTAAATAAAATAATTGAGCCAAATAAAGTAACATGAAATAGGCAAGCGACTACAATATGAAGATGTTTCTGGGAAAAGCAATTGTATTCGAAATATGAGACTAAATTCATGTTAAGGAGATCACCCTTAACAGAGTAGAATAGAAGAAAAGGATTCATGCAGCCAATTCTTGAGGTTTGGTTGTTGTTGTAATCTGACTACTCAGAGATTTGACATTTGAGCTCAGATTGAGGTTGTGGTCACCAGAACAATGACATGCACAGGTGGAAGTAAGGCTCAGATTTGAGATTCATCATTTAGGAAATGGAAGGCATATTCTGCTTCATCGATTCCCTCTCCTACTAAGTGGCTGCAGTACCTTAGCTGCCTCGCCATATAAAGTCAGGGTAAGGGTTCTTTTAGCATCATAAATCTCAAATACATCATTGCCTCATAGATATCGGATACTCTATGAATGAGTGGAACACTTGTTTCCAGGGAATCAACAACATTGAGACCATACCACTTCTTAGAAAATAACGTTCATACAGTTCAAGAATTTGGTATTTTTGAATTTCCAAGTTCTTATCAAGAAAGATCAATGTTTGAAGTAGACTAGGGTTAGGGCTAGGATTAGGGTTTTTAGCATCATGAATCTCGAGATGCATCATCACCTCTTATATACGCATACGTACACATGCATACACATCATGTAGCTGCAACAGCTGCCTAAAGAGTAGACCTCCAAAGTTGCCTCATCATGAGGACAAAAGAATTACACAATACCACCACCACTGCCACCTCACTTCCCGACGCTTTCAAAGTTAAAAGTCAATGAATCACAGTCAGTCCAGGAACCGTGTTTTCCTTAATACAAACAAGAATTATTGGCTAAAAAGGGATAATTTCCGCACAATTGAATCACTCCTGAAAGCCTCATATTTAGAATGGCAGAGAAATGGGTGGCAGTTTTTCAAGGAAATGCTGTTTTCATGTCAAGTTTCAAACCCCTCAGATCAAAGGCTCAGATTCTCAATTCATTATTGTTTCATCAGAAATCAAATACTATTTTTCTGCATTGAAATCCCCTTTAAAGAATGGCTGTAGTGTGTTACTACCTAGCCATATCAATTAGGATGAGGATTTTTAACATCATGAATTGCAAGTTATCATCATCGCCAGCAACAACAACTAAGCCATTTGTCCCAAGTATTTGGGGTAGGCTACATGAACCAAAAGAGAATTACGCCGGAGCGGGCACATCAGTCAACTTTCTCCACTCATTCCTATTGAGCAATATGCCTTCATTAAAACCTTTAGCTTTTATATCTTGTCGTATCACCTCCATTCATGTTTTCTTCGGTCTCCCCTGCGCTCTTTTAACTTGCCCTAATTTGATACGCTCTACTCGCCGGACTGACACATCTGTAAGTCTACGTCGCACATGACCAAACCATCGTAGACGGTTCTCTCATCTTCTCTTCTATAGGGGCTACGCCTATCTTAGTATGAATATCCTCATTTCTCACCTTATCTCTTCTCGTGTTACCACAAATCCAACGAAGCATGCGCATCTCCGCTACACTCATCTTCTGGGCATTATATCTCTTTATAGCCCAACATTCTGTGCCATATAATAAAGCTGGTCTAATAGCAGTCCGATAAAACTTTTCCTTCAGCCATAACAGAATGTTACGGTCGCATAAAGCTCCTGTTGCACTCCTCCATTTCAACCAGCCGGCTTGGATCCTATGGTTGATATCACTATCGATCTCCCCAACTTTTTGGATTATAGAACTCAGTACTTAAAATGACTGCTCATCGGTGTTTCTTGTCCGTCTAGTGTCACAATACTATAACCTCGGATTGCCTGTTTACTGAATTTGCACTTCATATACTCTGTTTTGGCCCTACTTAATCTAAAACCTCGGGATTTTAGAGTGTCTCTATAGCTCTAATTTGGCATTTACCCCAGCTCTCGTCTCATTGATTAGGACAATATCATCAGCAAATAGCATGCACCACGGTATCGCATCCTGAATAGCTCTAGTAAGCTTATCCATCACTATGGCAAATAAGAATGAACCCAATGCAGATCCTTGATGCAATCCAAATGTGATAGAAAAATCATTTGATATGCCTCCATAAGTTCTGACATTTGTCACTACTCCATCGTAAATGTTTCTTGATTATGTCAATATATTTGATGGGAACTCCCTTTTTCATCAATGTCCGTAATACCTCTCTTGGCACCTTATCATAAGCTTTTTCTAAATCAATAAAAACTATATGCAAATTTCTCCTCCTCCCTCGAAATCGCTCTATAAGTTGACGAAGCAAATGAATAGCATCTGTCGTCGATCGTCCTAGCATGAACCCAAACTAGTTCTCTGATATTTTAACATTCTACCTTAACCTGTGTTCAATTACCCTTTCCCAAAGCTTCATGGTGTGACACGAGTTTTATTCCACGGTAGTTTAAAAAACTCTGAATATCTCCTTTGTTCTCATAGAGAAGTACTAGAGCACTCTTCCTCCACTCATTTGACATCTTTTTGGCTAGTGAGATCTTGTTAAAGAGGTTTGTCAGCCATCTCACGCCCATCTCTCCTAAGGATCTTCATACCTCAATAGGTATTCCATTCGGGCAAACAGCTTTCCTTGATTTCATTCTTTTCAGGGCCTCTTTAACTTCAGATTCGCTAATTCTGCGCATATAATTACAGTTCACATCCTGGCACCGAATGGTAAGGTCAACCAAATCTTAAGTTAGAACTATCATCATTGCCAGCGCTTCACAATGAGATTCACCCACCAAAGGGCTCCTATATTGCAGGTTCTAGCAAATAGGGGGCAAAGTAGCAACAACCTCCAATGTTGCCTCGTCATAAAAATAGAGCTGCATAGAGAAGAAAGAAAAAGGATATTCTTACTGCAAGAGTATGGTATCATTGATTGAAATCACATCCCAACATTCTCAAACCTATGCCAAGTAACTGATGTCATTGCTTCTAATTCCTAATGAGTAGCTGCATAACGTTGCTACCTCACCACATCATTTAGGGGTTAGGGGTGGGGTTTTCTAGAAGCATTTGCCACCAATTAGCATGGCCATCATTAGATTTGAATAAGAAGCTTTATTCATGATTAGTTTTGCTAATCTTTACAATTATAACCACAACTCTTTTGATTAGAATGCTAATTTGTTGGTGACTCACTTTCATGTCATGTTCAAACAAAATTTAGCCATACATTAACAAACCTTTAACCAACCTTGAAATCTAGCCATACATTTACATTTCTATATCAGGAAAAAGTTTGAAATTAAAAAAATATATATTAGGGCTCCCATTCCCAATATCAAAACTAGTTTTGAAATAAAGGAACCAATATTTATTAGGGAGAGAAGATATGATACTTATCTCAAAAAAAAAGACAAAGGTCTCTTCCTTTTCTATTCAACATTGGAGTTCTCTAGACTCAGAGCAAAAAACTTGTTAAAAAAGATATAAAGAAGGATGCAGAGAAAAATACTGAATATTATATTAAATATACTTTTGTTCCACGTGCATAGCACGTGCAAAAAATCTAGTCATGAATAAAGCTAGGTGGAGCAAAATATAGGAGGTTCAGATTTACCCTTTCATCATCCAATGTGTACTTTTACTCTGAGGAGGTATATAGTTCAAACAGTATAAAAGATCTAGAAGTTCAATAAAATTTACATATACTTTTTGCAAGGATAAAACCAACAATGAAATAGTGAATTCATCCAACAAAGAGCTCCCACAGTCCCACTTCAGGAACTTCTAGCAAATAACACTGAACAGCTGCCTACAAAAATGTAGTAGACCTCCAAAGTTGCCTCAATACAGCAATAGAATTCTGAAGGAAAATGCTACGTGGACTGCTCTTAGAAGGAAATACCAGGTAATATATTTTGGTGTATTGAGATATATTTGGAGTATTGAGATATGGTGCTATGATTCAAGGATATTATATACAGTATACATTGAGATTAAATGGTGGGTTAGCCTGCTGGTCCCACCCCTCAAGGGGGTTCCAGGTTGGTTCAGTACCAGCTGTTGTCAAACAAGGGATATAACTTGGGGAATTAGTGAAGGGTGTGTGCATATAGGCAGTAGGGTGACCTCCATCCTGTTTCTCAAATTAAAAAAAAATAAATACATGTATACATTGAGAATTGAAACCGCTAATTGTACTCATTTTTCTCTTCACCCCTTTCTATTGAATTTTTTTTTACAAACATAAGCAAAAAAAGCCTTTTCTGGAAACCAATCACTGAAAACCCTAAACAGGAAATAGGGGCAAATCATCATTACCTCGTTACACTCATAAGAACAAAGGCAACAACAGAAGCTGCAGCAACACAAAGATTCATATTTATCCATAACCATACTAATAACAAATTAGTCAAAACTCAAGTTCAAAGAGGAAGCCAAAGTAATTTTTTCAAAAACTAATTATGACTTGTTTATCTACAAGGGTAAGGAAAATAAAACATACTGCCAATAAGCCTTTCTTCTTCATGAATTCCCATTCCTAATGAGTGGCTGCAGCAGTTTGCTACCTCGCCATCTCAATTAGGAGGTTTATTAGAAGCATGATGAGGTTTTTGTAAAAAAGTGGGAACCAGACCAAATTACCCACAAAGTTATCAGCAATTTTTGTAAAAATCTGGAGTTAAAATGGGCACCAGACCAAATAATCTCCATATGTCTGCAAATAAGACTTACTTGTCATGAATTATTGTTGCCAGACCAATCATGTTAGAAGATAGAAGTTACTGAAAGTGCAATGTACCAAAAAGGTGAGGGTGGTAATGGATCGGATTCAGATGTGATCTTACAAGATCTGCTTGTAAACTACAGAGATCTCCATTCCTAACAAGACAGTGCAGCATTCTGCTGCCTTGCCATCTCAATTAGCATGATTTCCATTCTTAACAAGTGACTGCAGCAATTTGCTACCTCGTCATCTTCATTAGTTTAATAATATATATATATATATATATATATATATATATATATATATATATATATATATAGAGAGAGAGAGAGAGAGAGAGAGAGAGAGACTTGTGTCATTCCGGAAAGATTTAAGGCCGAATTTTTCCCACTCAAATACAATCATACGACATGCGAATACAAGATCCATTCCACTGAAGTTGATCTAAATTATTTCAAGTAACTAAAAATCAAAAATCATGTACTTTGAATACTTTTTTGCCCTTCCATCAAGTAGGCGCAAAATGGACAGCCAAAAATAGCACATTGCTTAGATCTACGTCTTTAGACATACAAATTCTCGATCTGACCATTTCATCATGATCTAAACACTTAAAAACTCACACACCATTTTTTGTTAGATTGCAAATATTCTACACCGTTAAACTAACCGACCCCCTTTTCATCCGTCCATTTTGCGCCTACTTGATGAATGGGCAAAAAGTAATCAAAATATATGATTTTTTATTTTTAGTAACTTGAAATAATATATATCAACTTCAACAGAGTGGATCTTGCATTCGGATGTCGTAGGGTTGTATTTGAATGGGAAGAACTCGGCATCCATATCCTTCCGGAATGACACAAGTGTGTGTATGTGTGTGTGTAAGACTTGACTATTTCCGGAAGAATTTGAGCATGAATCCTTTCGACTCAAATACAGTGCTCCGATATTCAAATATAAAATCTACTTCGTTGAAATTGATCTACATCATTTAAAGTAACTAAAAATCAAAAATCAAGTATTTTGTAATTTCTTTTCCATACATCAAGTAAGCACAAAATAAACGGCCGAAAATAGCATATTACTTAGATCTATGACTTTAGATATACAAATTCTCAATCTGACCATTTGATCATGAACTAGACATTTAAAAACCCTTACCAACTTTTGTTAGGTTTCAAATATTCTACACCGTTAAACTAACCAACTCAATATTTCGATCATTTATGCATGCATGCATGGATGTATGCATGCATGCATGGATCAATAGATTTTCAGAGAAAGCCTCAATGTGTGATCCCCATTCCTAAGAGTGGCTGCAGCAATTTGCCACCTCGCCATCTTGAGAGTTGAAATGGGCACCAGAACAAGTATACCCCGAAATTTGTCAGCAAAACGAGACTTTTCATGAATTCTTCTTCCAAACAAGTGGCTGCAGTCTTTACTGCCTAGCCAAATCAACCTTCTTAGAGTTCAACAGAAGCATAATGAATCTTGAGAAGACAAAACAATTGAATGAAAGAGTGCATGGACCATAAAAAGTGGGGGTGATAATGGGGGTGGATTCAGATCTGATCCTACAAGATCCACTGGAAAATTCATTATAAATGTACAGGATCCATTTGGAAATGCAAACCCACTAAGAAAACATGCATCCACTCAGGTATTCAAAATCAATAACTTCTCAGATTCAGATATGAATTTTGAACCATCTGTTTCCCGTATTCTTCAACATGTGCCAAGTTCCAAAGTGTGTATATACTTGTATTCAACCACACACAAAAAATAAGAACTTTAAACCAAGATTTACTGCAAAGCTGGGTAGAGCTAATAATGTAGGAGGCTCAGATTTACCCTATCATCATCCACATGTACTTTTAGATATATTATGATACCATACCATAGTCACACTGCAATTGTTGATGTAATAGGAAACCTCAGCTTGGTTGAGAAAATTATGGTAATTACCCTTTAAGGATAAACACAACAGGGCCCTGCTTTGAATGACCTAGCAAATAGCTACAACGACTCCCTGCAACATAGAAATGCAAAAAAAAAGGGTTTTCCGTAGAAAATTCCAATCAAGAAATTCATCATGCCTAATTCCATCCCTAGAAATTGAACAAAGACAATGATCAAGGTTACTAATTTGCATGACAAAGGATAGCCATGAGGATGATGGATCACAACCCAAAAGCAATGGCTACGGCTGCAAGCTAAACCTGGGACATGACAGCTTTAGAAGATTAAAAACATGTGATAGATTTAAGCATTCAAGTAATTGGGACAAATCATCCTCGCCTCATTATATTCAGAAAGTAAACAGGCCAGTGCAACATAGAATTTCTTTTTCTATTCTTTTTTCCTTTCAGTATAAAGTGTGTGCTCGCGCGCGCAAAAGGTAGTCGAATTTTAGGGCATTTTCCTGAAAAGAAGCATTTTCTTCATGAATTCACATTCCTAACAAGCGGCTGCAGCTGTTTGCTACTCGCCGTCCCAGCTAGGGTTAGAATTCCAAATGGTAATTCAGTAGAAGCTACTAAAAAATTTATCACAAGAAATAAGAAGCAACTTTTTTATGTTAAAAGTTGAAGTCAGATATCCAGAGCCATAGCATGGGCTTTAGAGATATCTACTTCATCCTTGAAGAGAAATTAGAGCTTCTCCTCCTCCTCCTTTTGTTTCTTTGGATTGGGGGGTGGATGGATGTGTGTTTGGGTGTGTGAAAGACGCCTAGCAGATCCCCTAAATGGCTGCAATGACTGCTTGTAAAAAAAGCAGACCTCTGAAGTTGCACCACCGAGAACTTTTTTCTTTGTCTTGTTTCTTTCTTTTCTTTTGAATAACGAAGTCTTAAAAGCAGGAAACTCCATTTTAGCCTTTGAGAGGTCCGCAAAAGTCCATTTAGGCCAAAAACATGGAGACCTCTCGAGAAAGCAGCACCATTTTATCTTTCAGTTCGTCTGCTTCTTTATAGCTCCAATGGCTGCACACCTGCACAGGATAGCAGGCCTCCAATGTTGCCTCGCAATCACAGTGAAGTGTAGAAAGAAAAAGATGAAGGGAATGAATACTTAAAACAATCCATGGGCATGAATATATCATAACAGTCCAAATCATAGTTACCAAGATGAGGCACGGAAGTGGTATAAGATACATAACACGGATGATGATGAGTAATCCCAAAAAAGAAAACATAAGATACATGTGCATAAATATACGTATGTAAACATGTGTATAATATCCTCAGTTTCATGTGAGTCAAATCAAAATTACAGCAAACTCTCCAAGCTAATTAAAAGATCTCTACAAGAGATAAGTATTTTTTTTTTTTTTTTTGGGGTTGGGGGGGGGGGGGGGGGGGGGGGGGGGGGGGGGGGTTCATACATGTGTAACTTGAAGAACACAGAAAAGAAATTATTAAATGTAACTCTAATTTAAATATAAGTCTTAGTATTTATGTTCTTTATCCAGCAAGTATTTCTAAAATCTCTATTTTTTCCCTTAAAATCAGGGCCAAAAGCTTTGCTTAAAGAGTTTCTTATAACATAAACGTCCCTTTAAGAGTTTTTAAAAATTTTGAAATTTGGGTAGGTGCCTTAATCAATTCTGTGGGTGCCTTTATCCGCACTAATCATTTTGGGTGGGTGCCTTCATCTGATGGGTGCCTTGATCGATTTGTTGGGTGCCTTTATCCGCACTAGGAGTGAAGGCTCATATTCTCTCTATGCATTCTTGTTTCTTTAGAAAGAACTATTCTTTAAGACCACTTCCTAGAGAAAATGGCTGCAGCATGTAGCTACCTCGCCATATCAGTTAGAGTGGGAGCATTAACAACATGAACTGTGAGTTATCATCATTGCCTCCATTAAATGAGTTATCAAACCATGTTTCAACTCCCAGTTGAGGAGGGATCACTCAAACCAGGTTTCAAATACAACGGATCTGGATTCAGAAACAAACCAATACCCTTGCCTTGTATTAAATGGAGCGTGTATAATGTCTACCTCATGAAAAGTGATGGACAGTGGTAATGCAACATCACCTATCCATAAATCTCTCTCAAGTTTAGGTCCTGTTAGCAGCACTCATGCAAAAAAGGCCAGTTGGGAGGATCCAAATTTCTGTTTTCAGCCTCAAAAACTAGCTTTACTCTGCTTCAGCTTTCAAAGCAAAATTTAGCAAAGATGGTATTTTTAACAGTAACTAGAGACCTCATTTGGCAACAAGAGTTAGGTCTCGTTTGGCAACATAGTTTCCGAAACCGGGGTTACGTTCAGTGTTGTAAAAATCGGTTTCATTATACGTGTGGTCCAAGGCTGAATAATGATTAATCGGATTAATCAGAGATTAATCGAGAATTAATTGTTTTTGAATATTTTAATATATTTAATTATATTTATACACAACTACATATCAATTAATTGTTGAAAATGCCTAAATATTATACAAGACGATATCTAGATGTGAAGTTATAAACCATAATATGATGAACAACAAGACAATATGAAAAATAGTAAAAAAAAAAAGAAATAAAAGAACTTATTTCTTCGCATTGGTAATCCACGATTTCAAATTTTGCAACATATAAATATAAATCAAAGAACTTACCTGCAAAATAAGATAAATAAAAAATTTAGTCAATTTATCATTCAAAATAATGAGCTTTAAAGAATGATGGAGAAAGATTGCTAAATAAGTTAATATGAAAATAATCAAAAATAATAAAACATAAGTATCACTTTATGCAAAATATACAATAATAAATATCATAATTCATTTACTATTTAATAAAAAAATTCATCTACTATTTAATAAAACATCATTATCAAATCATCAACATCACAAAATAAACTACTTAGCGATCCAACACACACAAAGTGATAAACTTTTCAAATAAAAAAGTATGAAAATGCCTAGAATGATTAATCGGGGATTAATCAGATTAATCGGGCATTAATCGAGGATTATTAATCGGGGATTAATCGGGCATAATCAGGGATTAATCGTTTTGGACCCATTAATCGCCCGAGCGCATAATCAAAGCGATTATGTAGTATTAAGCGGACTGCCAACGAATAGGATTAATCAGCTGATTAATCCGATTTTTAGAACACTGGTTACGTTTAAGTTAAAATGAAACTGGAGTTTGTAACCATACAAACCCCATTTCTGAAACCGGAGTTACATTTAAGTTAAAATGAAAAATCTACTTTAAAAGATATCCACTCACCTCCCGGTGATCATACCCTAGGCTCTTCTCTAGACTCGGGGTTTCCAATTGGTTCAGTTTGAAAAACCGAAAGCAGCCCGACTCTGCCCCAAAATGTGCGGTTAAGTTAGTTGCACAGTTAAGCTTTCAAAATGAATGTTGATTTTACATACTACAAAAGATTATTAAATTCTAAACAAAATGTAAACTTGTATCTACAAGACCACAAGAGACGCAATTATTGTAGTGAGTAGCAACAGCAACAACGGGAGGAGGAGAGAAGGAGAAGAAGACAGGAGGACATGCAAGGCCCCATTCGGAAAGTGGGGTGAGGAAAGTAAAAGACTATTTAGGCCCCATTGGAAACTTTGAATAAGTTTCAATATCCAAAACCATATAAATTCCTTTATAATATCCAAAAATTATGCCCGAAAAATAATGGGTAGAAAAAATAGCATATCCATATGAATAGATCAGAAGTACAAAAGCTGAGTACAAATTACTTCATTTCCATCATATAACCAAGAACCACATAGTTAGTAAGTGAGTGAGTGGGAGTAACAGAATAGAGGAATGCATGAAGAAACCTAGCTGTTCACCACAAGTTCACCATAAGACCAGCAGTGAAACCAAAAATTGAAGGCCCAAAAAGACAGGAGGTATCAGAACGGGGATCTTTTCCCAGGGGGGTTAAAGACAATTTTCCCTTCTCTCTCTCTTTTCAAAGCAATAGCTATTTTTCAGCATCAAACCCCCCAATAAAATAATGGCTGCAGCATCAAGCTGCCTCGCCATATAAATTTAGAATGGGGACTTAATTTCCCAATTCAAAAAGGGGCAGTTGAGTTGGATCCAAAATTCCTGTTCATAGACTCAAAAACCCATCATAAATCTTTGCTCAGCTTCAACTTTGAAAGCAAAATTTAGCAAAGATGGCATCTTTTTAACAGGAACTACTCCAAGGCCTTGTTTGGCAACAAGAGTTGGGGTTCGCAAAAGTCACTTCAAACAGCAACAATTGGAAGAAATCAAAGTGCAAGTCAGTGAGAGAAAAGAAGGGACCGCACATACAAGAGCAGATAGAGGACTGAATTGTACCAATTTCGACCGAAATCGCCATGCGAGAGCTCTTGATGAGCAGAGTTTACTAAGGGATTTCTTCCCCTCTTCCATTCTCCTCTCTTCTTTGAGATGGCACTGTTAGCATTACAATTCACGAGGCGCTTTGTTCTATTGTGAACTGCGACTGATATATGCACCCCCACTTCATTACATACACTCCACTAATATGCCGGAGCGCGTGAAGGACCAGGGGCCGGATATTAAGGGCGTGTTTGGCAAGTTACAAAACGTTTCAAAATGCAAAAAGTTTTGCAACTTTACATTTAAAGTTGTTTGGTTTCGTTTGCAAAATGTAAAATGCAAAACACTTTTGCAACTCTTCTTTTCCCACTTGCAGTTGCTACAGTTAAATTTGTGGTCATGTAAATCTCACTTTTACACTCATATTTTCCCAACTTGCAGTTGCTACAGTTAATTTTGTGGTCATGTAACTGTCACTTGTAGTATACTTACAGTTCAAAACAGTTACTTGATAATCATATATAATTAAATATTATTAAATATTTAATATTTTAGTAGTGTTCAATTTTTTATATTAATTATTTAATTATTTTATATTTTTAATCTTTAACTTTTTTATTGTTTAATATTTTAATATTTTACTATTTTAATTAATATTTTAATTTAATATTTTATTATTTTATTAATACTTATTCCATTTTTTATTATTTTATTAGAGTTAATATTTTATTAATATAACAGTATTATACTTTAATATAAAATTACTATATTTTAATTATTTATTTTTAATATAAAAAATTACTTTATTATATCATAATATATTTTAATATTATATTAATATTTTATTATGTTAATATTGTAATAATAATTCAGTATAATAATACTATAATGATAATTTATTATTAAATTATAATTATATTTTACTTATATTAATTTTATATTTCAATAATATTACAATAATATTATAATAAATTTATATTATAATAATTTTCAAGTATTTTTAATATTATAATATTATAACTATATTTTATTATTGTTGTAATATTTTTTAATATTTTATATTTTATTAGTATTCTTAAAATTTATTAATGTTCTTTAGATTTTTTTTAATTTTATATTATTTATTTAGTTAATATTTTAGTAATATTTTACTATATAATAATATTTTATTAATATTATTGTTATAAATAAAATATTAAGATTATTAATTTTTTATCTCAAATTTATTAATACAATTTAATTTGCAATAGTAGATTTAATTTAATAGTATTTATAATATTTAAATCACTGCTACAGTTAATTTTGTGGTCAACTTTTTCCACTTACACTTTTACATTACAACCAAACACTGTAAAAAACAATATACTTTACCATTTACACTTTCACTTTATCACCAAACACCCGTAAAAACACAATATACTTTTCCATTTACACTTCACTTTATCAACCAAACACCGTAAAAAACAATATATTATCTCTGCTACAGTTCACTTTTTCCATTCTCATTTTACGACTTACGACTTGCGACGTTTTGCAACGAAACAAACAGGCCATAAGACAACCATCACATTAAACACGCCCATCAATTGATCAAGCCACCCACTAATTTTTTCTAATATTCTCAAAAAAAAAACCCATCCTCTTCTTCCGTGTCGTCTCCTTCGCAGCGCTCCTGCACTCGCGCCGCCCACCCCCACCTCCCCGACACTCCTTCGCCGCGTTCCCCTCTTCCGTCTGCCCCACCTCCCCCCGACATCCTCTTAGGCCTCGCCGCCTTTAAGCTTGAGATCCCCACCGCTTAAGATCTCAACATCCGAGCTCTGCCTTTTCGATGGGTTCTTCCCGCTTGAGATCCTCCACCCACTCGAGTCTCGACCTTCGCCGTTGATCGCCGCAGCTCCATTCAAATCAAATCGAGCATTGATTCACAGTCCCTTGCTTTCCAGTTCATAGTCCCCTACATTTCGCTGCAGGCAGAACATCCTCGTTGACAGCCTGTGCACAGTGAAGATCATTTTCTTGCAAAAGATCCATCAATGTTGCTATTGATTTCTGCTGTGCAACGAATCTGCAGCGGCTCCCACCCTTTAAACAATCTAACAAGCAACAGGCCCGCGTGTGAGCTGGCCATGACCTCAAGATTGAACAGGGCATTTTGGACTCCTTTTCGGGGTAAAAGTATTAAAAAAAAAAATGGCACTCTTTATAATATTTTTATAGGTACATTAATCAATTGTTTGGGTACCAATATCCGCCCCTCTGAAGACCGAGATATGTGTTTTGTAGTGTATGGAAGAAGCAATTATCCATGGGCTAGGTTGGCATCCAAACAATTAATAAATGGGTCCAGAAGAGTTCAGGCCCGTGAATAGCTCATCATCTTATTTTCACTTCTGATTTTGATTGTCAAGAAAAGCATGTTTGACTAGAAATTGCAGACTCAGAAAACTATTTTTTTAGATTTCCAGTTGAAAAGAAACGGGTCAGGGGAGTAATATTGTGGGGCAGGCTTAGATAAATATCATCACAGCCTGTTTTTTTTGGCTGAAATGCAGTCCGAAAAAAAATCTAAAACCACCAAAAGTGAGATCACCCCTGAAGACTTATCGCCCAAGAACCAAAGCAAACTATAGAGCCCACTGCCACACAAAAAAATGAACTCAACAGCTAGTAACACTCGCTGTGGGAAATAATATTCTATAAGAACTTGATCTCATAGGGCAACAACAGTAACGATCTACAAGATTATTGAATTTCAAGAACACCGAGAAAATTGGAGAAAAATACAGTAACAAGAAGAGAAGGCTTGCAACAGCAAAAACATCAAAAGCTTCAACAACAAAACAAAATAAACATTCCCTTGTACTACAGCACACAATCACCTTAGTATAGGTGCAACAAGGTAAAATCAAGCTCCAACAAGGCATATCCCCAACATCATCATAAGTGCAAAAATATAGCCCCTTTAACAAAGCTGCACCAGTGCAACCAGCATATTTGACTCAAGAACAAAGCAGACAAATACAACATGTAAAGCAGTATATTTCTGCAGGAGAAAGAGGTTCCAGCAACCCTTGGGAATATGAGAGAAAAAGATGCTACTGCGACGTTAAAATCCTGTTAAAGCAATGCAAGACCGAGAAGAACAGGGAGTTGTATTTTGAATTTGTGGAAACTTTTCCCAAGAGGCGGTGTAAATTTTTTGAATGGAAACCTGAAACAAAGACGATGCAACAAGTACTACAGGTACGAGAGTGGATTTATGGTGAAGACTACGCACAAGACAGTAGAAAGGGAAAAACATCAAGAAATAGGCATTACCAAAATGTTGAATATCATAGCTCTCTTGTTCATTTTTTGTCATTGTATTGAATGGGGCAACGTATATCTTAATTTTAGCAAAGCTACATTATAATGATCGACCCTTGTAATATCCATGTACTCACTAAATATGGAAAGCTTCAAATGAACTATACCTTTGTGAATGTTAGTTGTATATGGCAAGGCTAGATATAAGCATTTCTCCCAACGTTAGCCATCTTAAAGCACTATATATGTGCTTGGTTGCTAACAATTTAATATGCCAATCATCAAGGCCTTGTACATAACCTCCAAAGGCTCCAATAAGTAAACAAAACTCACTCTAAGCCTCCATAAGCACTTCATTCAGTCTTGGTTGCTTAGGAACAAACAACCGACTCATCATGGTCTTTTCTGAGCGGACAATAAAGGGACCTATTTGGACAACAAAAAAAATATCACTGCAAATCATCACACATGTCGGCTCAGATTTTATAACCATAGTTAGCCATCCATACCCATCATTTGATTGGTCAGTTGCTAACCTCCCTAAGGAGGAATCATCATGCCTGCAGTAACATTAATCAAGCTCATAATTTTATGTACCATACTCATTAGCCTCCTGAGCACGTAGCTGACTGCTAAATGGAGCAGCTACAATCATCATCACTTTTATACTTGCACTGTTGAAAACAAGATTTATGCACGATATAGAAATAATGGATGAAAAGCAACAACATATAGTAAGCATTAGATTACACAACACAACATCACAAGTTTTCATATGCCCACAAAATATTGTCACACAATCCAGATCATATTTAATACACAGCCAAGGTTGTTCATATACCGAAGTGTTTGTTAACCTTAACAAAATGCACACATTTGATGCTAGGCCGACAAGTCCACAATTACCTTATTATCACTTGCCTCATCATCGTCGGATGAACTTAATGTTTGGACTTTTGGCCTTGAGGTTGGGACATCCCTGCTCAACTCACGAGCAACTTCATCCAAAAACCTTCTTTGAGCAGAAGCAAACTTGGAAATGAAAAACGAGCTGCCATCTCATATTGAAATAGCCTAAATAATCATTGTCGTCATTATTGACACTTCCAAAAACAAAATCCAGAAAGCTCTTCACTGGTTTGTACAATATCTAACTTGTCGACACTTCTAAAAGACAATTCGCAAATATTTTGGGCAATTAGTTTACATTTACCAAATAGGCTGACTTTGCCAGGAGCTTAGCTTGGCAGAACCTTGAAGCTTAGCCTCGCAGTAGGCTAACTTCACCAATAGATTAGCTTCGCCAGAAACTTGAAGCTTATTTAGCTTTGCGAGATGGCTAGCTTCGCCAACAGACTAGCTTCGATAGGAGCTTATCTTCGCCAGGAGACTAGCTTCGCAGGAGCATAGCTTCACCAACTGGTGAAGTTTCAGGTTTGTTGACCATGTCAAACCTCCTAAGTGGGATCTGTTGGCTCAAAGGGCCCATCCTTTCTAATTTTGATGATGATTAAGTCATGTAGTTATAGTACTAATAATCTTGTGTTTATTAAATTTCAGTATATTGATCAAGATCTTAGTAGGTGTTTTAGCTTCAACAAAGGATTCAAAGTTAAGTCTTGAAGCTATTGTTGGCCTGATTGAGACAAAACCTGCACATAAAAATAAAGAATTTCAGATTTAGAATGAAGATGTGCAAGTGCTCAATTCTTACCCGCTATAGCAAGTGGCTATGCGGGTCGTGATCCACAAGGAGGGTTTGCGATAGACGTTTAACGTTTTTGTATTGAAATCTTATAAAAACCAAACGAGAGTTCTTCTCTGTGTGTAAGAAAATAAAAATGAAAAAGAAGTTATGCTAAAGTTAGAAAGAATGAGAAATCAGAAAATGAAAGAAAGGACTATGTACAAATGAGTTGGAAAGAAGTGATTTGGAAGATATAGTGTTGGTGATTTAATTTACAGAAATAAAGAAAACAAATAAAAACAATTACTTACTTTCTTTTCCAAAAGCTTACCTTGAGTTTTTAGCTACGATGTTACCTTGAATTGGAGGCAATCAGCGCATAGCCCATAAGAGTAGATTTTGGTCTCTTCCACCATACATCATCAAGACACTCAAGCATGAAATGATACAGAGAGACTCACGATTCCATCGTCATGAGCTATCAGTGGCACTCGCAAAGGCAAGGCTCTTTCGATGCTTTTAGATTAGACTCACTTGGAAGACAGTTGTACCAAAAAGAAAAGTGAAGTAGAAAAGAATAAGAAGAAGAAGAAAACTAAAAAGAAGTACATACAAAGAGAGAAACATGGATTCGATTTCATAACGATCAAAGAAAAGGAAGAAACCTTACACCAGTGTCCACTCTCAGCTCAAGCTTCATTCTTGTTCTTCGATGAAAGTTGATCTCCTCTGAATTGCATAAATGAAAACTAAAATAACATGAAAAAGAAAAAGAAAAAACCTACACTAAGAAATGGAAAACTAGGCTAATCCTATCCTCCTTCTCCTTGCTCAGCTAAAATCAGTATTTATAGGCAAAAAACCTAAAAGGAGAAGATCCCAGGAGATTGGGGAAATCTCCTGGTCTGATGTATTTCCCATATCTTCTTCTGATTTTCTTGTTTTTTCTTCAAAAGTTGACAACAGTCTTTGATGTGCTAGATTCAGAGGAGGATTTCTTCTCAACCTTCCTTACATGCCAAGATTTTTCCTTGATTCAGGGAGGATTCTTCTCAACCTTCCTTATATACCAAGATTTTGCCCACAGGGAGGATTCTTCTCAACCTTCCTTATATGTCAAGATTTTGCCCTGATTTCTCTTCATCTTGATTCAGGGAGGATTCTTCTAAACCTCCTTATATGCCAAGATTTTGCCCTGATTTCTTCATTTCAAATTTATTCTGAATTAATCAGAATTTGGTGGGCTTTTGGGCTTGTTTCTCTTCATCTCCTTAAGGATGGGCCTGCAAATAAAATTAAACATTTAATTAGGACAAAGCAGATTTTATTCTATAATAAGTATGGAAATATGATAATAAATGTGCAACCTTCGTGACCAATCACACCCCCATTCCTATCTTTTGCTCATCCTCGAGCAAAACAACTAAACTATACTAAGGATTATTAGACCACTTTCGCAGGTCCACGCGATGCACTGAGCATGTGCAACAAGCCGTTAAACCTCTAGGTTTCCCCTAGAGGACGAGTTCTGTCTCGTGAGGGTTTTCAGTGGATTACACCCACAAAATCCAAAAGAAAGAGAAACAAAGAGTTAGTATTTTCGAAAAGCATTTTGAAAGAGAAAAATATTTGAAATATAATTGTAAGATTTAAGCAATCTATAAGTATAGGAAAACTAAATTTTTCATTCCTAACTTAGTCTCTATTCAAAAATTGTTATCAATCGAAGTAAGGAGTCAAATTGTACTTCTCATCTGGTCTATTACTTTTACCCTAAGTCATATGCACTTTGTGATTGTGAAAATTTGACTAAGGATTCTTTAACTCTAACTCTTATGCCTCATTTATTATTATATAATATATATAATTTTTTTTGGTATTATTCCTTAGTTCTAATAGGCTTTCTAATCTGCCCATGTAACGAGCCTTTAATCGATGACTCCCAACCAAACGGTCTTAGGGTACCAGTTGAGAAAATACCCCAAGGACTTAAGGACTCGAGCAAATAAGGCCACAAAACTAAGGATTTTATTATATGAACCTCCTTTTAGGCGTGAATACTATGCTTTATAGGCACCAATACCCAGCTTATTCAGAGAATGTTTATATATATATATTTTTTTCAAACTTATCTAATCATCTTTCGCATAAATACTAAGGCTTGCTTAGGCCAAAGCACCTAGCTAATCAATAATTAGATTTGTTTTATCTTTTTTTTTTCTTTTTTCTTTTTTTTATAAGGCATAAGAATCTTGTTTTTGAATCCTAAGTGTGTAGTGTATGAAGTGTGCATATTCATCAAGGTAAAGATCAAGACTAAATTACTTTGACAAATTATCTTCCTAACCTTAAAAATCAAACAAATAATCTTATTTTGACCAAGTATAAGAAATCCTAATTTGGATTTTCCTATTCCTTAAAATTAACTTAATTTCTTACAAAAAATAAGTCAAAATTTGTTTCTATTTTTTCAAAGTTTTTAAAAGTAAGAGAAATGTTAATTTTTTTATTTTTTATTCTTTTTTATAAAAAGAAAAAAACCTAAGTTATGTTAGAACCCTCCCCCACACCTATGTCATGCATTGTCCTCAATGTATGAATTAATGCATAGATGCATGAAAAAAGAAGAAAGGGAAGGAAAATGTTACCTTAAGTGGTGGTTTCCGTGGTGGTCTGATTGGTCCACGAAATGCGGCCCAATCAACTTTTCTTGGGCTCGGAGGAACCGCCAGAAATTACTCTAATATAACCCACTAAAAAGATGTGTCCATAAGGATTTTATTAAGTATTTGACCCCATCTAATTTCCAAATTCCATAACAAATTCGGAGTCAAATTTGTCAACCACCTCGTCCCAGAATGGAGTATGAAATGATAGAAAGGATTGACTTGGACTCAGGAAAGAACATGAACTAACACCGACTCAGGAAGGTGACTTAAGTCAAGTAAAGGTTCAAGAGTCGAAATAGTTCAGAAATTGGGTCCAAAGTCAAGAAGTTGGAACTCAAGTCCACAATTATTTTCCAACAATGGAATGTGGACTTAATGTTGGTAATTCAAGTTCAAGAATGATAGGTGGAATCAAAACTGACTTTAAAATATTACTCAAGTTTGGTAACAAAACAGGAGTCAATAATGATTCAGATAGTTGAAACTGGATCCGGATTTGGGAATCTAGGTCACATATCTCATTGAGTTCAATATCAAAAAAATGAGAACTTGCCAATTTATCAATGGGATTTTCAAGATTATAAAATTGGTCAAGTTCATATGATCATCAAAGATGGGTGATTCAATTTCATGATGAATTGGCACAGGATCCAATGTTGACTCGGGAAAAAAGATTGAAATCAGGTGTAGATACCTGAGTCATTATTGAATCAGGAAGTAAAATTGAATCACTAAGTTTCTAGTTCATGATCATATTCATTTTCAAGTTCTATTTCATTTCAGGCAGGGGATAACTTGTCAAACTATCAATTTCATTTGGAGTTTTGGGCAAGTTCAAATGGTTTGTTCTGAAATGGAATCTTGATTTCCAAAACTACATGACTCTTCGCTCTAAGAGGATGGTTAGTGACATCAGAACTGGTCAACGGTGAGAACGTAGAGATTCGACCATCATATATCTATGTCACGATTTCTAGCATTTTGAGCATGAGTCATGGCTTCAAGCATCTTTTCATAATTGATGGATTCATTATTTTGATGAAAGATGAAGTGTTGTCTTGGAAGTGGTAGTGAAATTGTGAGTCCATCAGATTTTGTGATTGTTGTTTGGACTCACGCATACTCCTTTCCAAAATTGATGGTTTTTCTATTTGGACTGGTGGACTGAGTATGACTCTTGGGGATATTGTGGACTAGGTGGATAAGGGGACAAGTTGGTTTAAAATTATGCTCGTGTAGGTGAATCCCACTGACTCTGTGAAGAGTTGAAATTGTTATGGAAATTATAGTCATACGATGGGGGACATGGGTTATATTGATTCGGATAAGACCAATCCGGTACACTAGGTGATTAAAGTCATGATATGCCGGGTTGGTAATATCTGAAAAAGAGTTTGATGTGTAATATGGATTATTATTGAAATTGGAAAAATTGTTATTATAGGCCATATCACACAATGGAATACAAATAAAAAGAAAGAAAAACAAACAAATAACAAGAAAAAAAAAAAAATTCTAATTTAAGTTAGGGTAGACCTATGACCTAGACGACTCCTAACTGGTTAGACTGTCCACGGGAGTCCAATGCAGACTTTGACCACAAGCTAATCAGCCAGGTCAGGGCAAGGTTGGTGGGAGGTTTTCCGTCAAAGACGTTCCTTAATAAATAACCACCAACCTTCGGACTTTCGGCCCTTAATCCCTTTCCTAGACACTGATTTTGCAAGAGTCAAATTCCAACACTTTTTTCCCCTTAGGATGATCTCCTAATTGAGTCCGAGATGTCCCTAGGGCCAACGTCTACTCATTTTTAGTTAGGCTTGGTTAGTGAGTGCTTGGAATCTGATTTTTTTGGGCTAAGGAAGGGTGATTAAATCCCCACCTTATCTTGTTATAGGTAGTGCCTTAAGATAAGTTTGTGCAAGTGTACAAGATATGTAAATAAGATTCACTCAAAAGCGATGTAAATCAACCAAGGAGATAGTCCTATTCTAGATGCAATGCGTACGTACCTTGCTCCAGCACTCTTCACACAGTAAAAATAAATGAATTGAAAGACACGTGCCTAAAATGCAAACGTCTAATCAATTTTTTTCTCTCTTCAACAAATGTTTTTACTGTTGATTATTAGCAGGCTTATGTGATTGCATATAAGAAATAAAGTTGCAGAAACTAGATTTTGCAAAGCAGCAGCCCTGCAAAAAAACCAATTAGTAGTGACTCTTCCTTGCCGCGGAAACGCGGCTAAAGCCGAGAAAACCGCGGCAATTCAGAGGGTACTTGGTCTCTGCTTTCTAGAGCAGATGCCCAATCCACTTATATGTCACTGCAATCTTCTTTTCCCTGATTTGCTTGCCCTTAACCTGCAACAGAGAAGAAAGTTCGTTTTAGTTCTAAAAATTTTCAAAAAAAATAGATTTCAATAAAAACGTTACCCTCCCCGGCAACGCCGCCAAAATTTGATTGAGGTAAAACCTGCACATAAAAATAAAGAATTTCAGATTTAGAATGAAGATGTGCAAGTGCTCAATTCTTACCGCTATCAGCAAGTGGCTATGCGGGTCGTGATCCCACAGGGAGGTTTTGCGATAGAAGCGTTTACTTTTTTGTATTGATCTTTATAAAAACCAAACGAGAGTTCTTCTCTCTGGTGTAAGAAATAAAAATGAAAAAGAAGTTATGTTAAAGTTAGAAAGAATGGAGAAAATCAGAAATGAAAAGAAAGGACTATGTACAAATGATTGGGAAAGAAGTGATTTGGAAGAATATAGTGTTTTGATTTAATTTACAGAAATAAGAAAACAAAAAAAAACAATTACTACCTTCTTTTCACCAAAAGCTTACCTTGAGTTTTTAGCTACGATGTTACCTTGATTGGAGGCAATCAGCGCATAGCCCATAAGAGTAGATTTTTGGTCTCTTCCACATTACATCATCAAGACACTCAAGCATGAAATGATACAGAGAGACTCACGATTCCATCGTCATGAGCTATCAGTGGCACTCGCAAAGGCAAGGCTCTTTCGATGCTTTTAGACCTCACTTGGGAGACAGTTGTACCAAAAAGAAAAGTGAAGTAGAAAGAATAAGAGAAGAGAAAGAAAACTAAAAAGAGAGTACATACAAAGAGAGAACATGGATTCGATTTCATAACGATCAAAGAAAAGGAAGAAACCTTACACCAGTGTCGCTCTCAGCTCAAGCTTCATTCTTGTTCTTCGATGAAAGTTGATCTCTCTGAATTGCATAAATGAAAACTAAAAATAACATGAAAAAGAAAAGAAAAAACCTACACTAAGAAATGGAAAACTAGGCTAAATCCTATCTCTCCCTTCTCCTTGCTCAGCTAAAATCAGTATTTATAGGCAAAAAACCTAAAGGAGAAGATCCCCAGGAAGATTGGGGGAATCTCCTGGTCTGATGTATTTCTCGTATCTTCTTCTGATTTTCTTATTTTTTTCTTCAAAAGTTGACAAAACAGCCTTTGATTGTGCTTGATTCAGGGAGGATTCTTCTCAACCTTCCTTACATGCCAAGATTTTTCCTTGATTCAGGGAGGATTCTTCTCAACCTTCCTTATATACCAAGATTTTTCCCACAGGGAGGATTCTTCTCAACCTTCCTTATATGCCAAGATTTTGCCCTGATTTCTTCATCTTGATTCAGGGGGATTCTTCTAAACCTTCCTTATATGCCAGATTTTGCCATGATTTTCTTCATTTCAAATTTATTCTGATTAATCAGAATTTGGTGGGCTTTTGGGCTTGTTTCTCTTCATCTCCTTAAAGAATGGGCCTGCAAATAAATTAAACATTTAATTAGGACAAAGCAGATTTTATTCTATAATAAGTATGGAAATATGATAATAAATGTGCAACATTAGTGACCAATCATGGCCCAAAGGCCCATCACTCTAGTTTTGATGATGATTACCTCATGTAGTTATAGTACTAATGATCTTGTGTTTAATTAGTCTCAGATATGTGATCAAGATCTTAGTAGGTGTTTAGCTTCAACAAAAGATTTAAAGTCAAGTTTTGGAGCTAAACATGTGTTGATTCAAGAGCTTGTGCATTAAGACCACATCAAGTACTCAAGAGGAGTCTAGCTCATTGGATCAAGGTTTGGACCAAGTTAAGAAGGAGAAGAAGACCTTTAAGAGAAGACTTGTGTCTAGGTTTTGTTTTGTTAAGATTTTTATTTTTAGATAAAATGTAAAGGATAGATTAGTTGGTGGATTGCTCAAGTTCATACACACACACAAAAGATTTATGTGTGTTTTCATAAAAGAGTTTCGTTTTAAAAAATACCGTTTTGGTTTTTAAGCTTCAAAGTATACATGTGTTTTACCAAAACTTTATTTAGATCTTAATATCAAAAATTAGATATTTCATCATATATGTGTAGTGGATCATATCCATACACACTAAGCTTTAAAAGTGTTTAGAATATCATGTTTTTATATTTGGAGGAGTTTTGAAAAAATCGTTTTTCAATTTGGAAAAAATCATTTGGAAAAATACAGATTTTTGTTTAAAGCAAAACTTTCATATTACAAAATAGTTCAAATATTTGTAACATATTTGATTTTTACTCAAACATGTTTGTATATCAAGTATATTATTGAACTTATTTTTGTAAATTTTTAGAGAATTTATAGGATTTTATAAAGGTAAAAAGCCAAGTTTTTAATCCCTGAAATATGCTGGACTGGCTTTCTGCTGGTCGACCAGACGTCGACTGGGACAGAAGTCAGTCGACCACTTCTGGTCGACTGATGTGCACAAGGGTGCACAGCTTGGGCCGGTCGACCGCACGCTAGAGAGCCTCTACTCTCTGGAAATGGCCCGGTCGACCGGGCGATCATTTGCCAGGCAACGATCGACCGCCGGTCGACCGCTGGCTCAATGGTCAGAAATTTGACCGTTGGCCGTCGACCGGGCGGTCGACCGCAAGTAGTCCAGACTGCTAATTTAGCCTGCAACGCTAGTTTTTGGGAGCCTATAAATTGGGATTCCCTTGGACTGTTTTCTACAAGATTTTGTGAGAATATTAAAAGCCAGTTTTTCCTATCCATTGTAGAGATTTTCTCCACTTGTTTTAGTGCTAATACTTCCATATCAAGAATAATTTTTTTCAGGAGTGTTTTGAAAAAGAGTTTACTTGAGTTTTTCACCACCAATCAATCCAAGTTTTCTCATATACACTTGAGCTATCCATTGCTATATCAATCCTATAGGGATCTTTGTTGTTGAGAGGATTTTAGTTGATCAAAGTGTTGTGATCACCAAAGTGTTCATCTTTGTAATTGAGGAGGCGAACTTGCGGGTTCGCGTTGTTTCGAGTTTTCTGTGAGAGCTCGATGTAGAGGTGCGGCCTCGGCAAGCTTGCGTGCTTGTGTGTGTTAATTCGTGCGGGAACAAGAGAGGACTAGAGAGTCCAAAGGAGTTCTAGTGTGAACTCGTTTGTAGTGTGCGGTATCGAGTATAATCCGGTGGTTCGATTTATAGTGAAAATCTTTCATAGTGTTGAAGGCGGGGACATAGAGCAAGGTGCTTGAACCTCGAAACAAATCTCCCGTGTTTGCGATGTGCTCTCTCTATCCTCACTTGTGTTTATATCTTGCATGCTTATATTGCTTTGATCTTTATATGCTTGATATATCTTGTGCCTTATTGTATATGCTTGGATTGTATGCTCACACTTGTATTCAACCAAGAGAGCCATAGCGGCACCTCAACTCTTATCTAGAGGAATCTTGAGGAGATAGTCCCAGGCCCTTCACGGGGAATCTGGCTTACACTCTTGGTTATACTTGGTGTATTGTGCATAATAGTTTTTAGTTAGCATAATAGTTTTAATTCTGCATTAATTCACCATTGATTAGACTAAGAGAGGGTGTGTTTATTCTGTGTATAAAAATGTATTTATGTACCCTTTCTTGTCTCGTTATAGTATAGGACTATACCGAGTCGATTCTCAGGGAGAGCTCGCGATAGAAGCTTTAAACGTTAGGTTGTGAAGTGATAAAACTAGTAGTCTTCTCTTGATTATAAACTTAGTGATGCAAAAGAAACTAAAAGAAGATGGATATGTTCATGTGGAAGTCGTTGGAAAAGAAATCAAGAATTGGTTGTGGTATTCACAAGAAAAGAACAAGAAACTTAAAGAAAGCGATCCAAGACTAGATTACCTTGCTAGCTTGCCAAAGCTTACCAATCTCCTTGATAATGAATGCTTTGCCTAATGTTGTCACTCCATAGGCTTAGAATTCCTCTCACGTGTTGACCTAATTACTTTCTCATTTGCAAGATGGTGGTTTAACCATCGGAGAAGAGAAGATCATACACTTGCAAGATTAACAAAAGCAATCACCCATGAGTAGTGAAGTGGCTAAGCTAGTGGTAAACTAGTACATGGAATGAAAATTAGCTACAAGAAGCCATTAGAAAAATACAAGACATGAAAGTAAATTGCAAGAAGTAAACAAAGCAATAAGGAAAGCAATTAAAGAATGCAAGAAACTAGAATCAAACTCAAGTAGAGGAATGGAGGATGGATCAATCCTTGTTGCTTCAAGTGTCACCCTTGATTACACAAGCTCTCTCCCTCACAATCACTCTCTTTTGTAATGAAATCTAGGGATAGAGAAGAAGAGGGAACTAAAGAACAAAACCTAGAAAAATGAAAATTACAACACCTAAAACTAATCTCCTCTTTTCTCTGATCAGTCTCTGTACGCAGGTCTTCATGGGTATTTATAGGAGAAATGGGAAGCTTCCAGAGAGATGTTTGTTGCCACAAAATCCGGGGCCATAACGGCCTAAGATTGCCGCGCCCTAGTCGCGCCACGCGGCAAGATCTGGGCCGTTGGTCCAGATCTTTCTGGTACAGGTTGTTGCAAGTTAGTTTGGCCACGTGGTATGGTTAGAATCTTGGTTTGTTGCGAGGATCTCTCTGGATCTGGATTGAGATTTGGCTTTATCCTTAATCTTGAATTAATCACCTTAATTATTGCTTAATTAAGGTAATTAATTTGGCTAACTCTCCTTTAAGTGTGTACCTGCAAATAAGTAGAGAAGAGGAGTAAAAATCACATATTTATTTGTAATATGCATAGGAGTTATGATGTAAAATATGCAATATTGGATACTAATCACACCCCCACACTTATTCGTTTGCTCGTCCCGAGCAAAAACAAAGAAAAGAAAATAAAATCCTAACTAAAATTTATTACACCACTTTCGCAGGTGACGCGATTGCACTGAGCATGTGCAACAAGCCGTTAAACCTCTAGGTTACCCTAGAGGAGGAGTGTTGTCTCCTGAGGGTTTTCAGCGGATTACACCCACAAAATCCAAAAAGAAAGAAGACAAATGTTAGTATTTTGAAAACGCATTTTGAATAAGAGACAAGTTTACGAACTATTTTTGCAAAAATATAAGTGATCCTAGGTCATAAGTCCACCTATAATCAATCTTCCTTAAACTTAGTATCAATGCAAGATCTTGTTTTTAATTAAGGTAAGAATTCAAAATTGGATTGAATATTTTATCTTTCATAAAACCTAGATAATATGCACACCGTGTAAGTGAAGATTTCTGGGATTTCAACTCCAACCATCAAGCCATTTATTTATATATATTCTTTTTTTTTTCTTTTTCTTCCCTTAGTTTTATTAGGCTTTCTAATTCACCCATGTAGCAAGCCTATAACCGATGACTC
The DNA here is from genome assembly GCA_038442645.1 of Agave tequilana. Lineage (NCBI taxonomy): Eukaryota > Viridiplantae > Streptophyta > Magnoliopsida > Asparagales > Asparagaceae > Agave > Agave tequilana. The sequence goes on along the minus strand of JAVJIF010021989.1, from coordinate 4,870 downwards.
CCAAACCAGATGGTCTTAGGGCACCAGATGAGGAAACATCCCTCGGGTTTAAGGACTCGAGTGAAAAAGGCCACAAAACTAAGAGGGATTATTCTTAATCACCGTTAGGCGTGAATAATCATGCTTCTTGAGGCACAATTACCCAGCTTAATAAGTGAGATCACTGTTAGGCGTGAGTAATCATGCTTCTTGAGGCACAATTTCCCAGCTTAATAGGTGATGCTTTATTTATATAATTTTCTTTCTTTTTTTTTTTTTTTTTCTTTTTTTTATTTATATGGCATTTTTGGTCTTTGTCTCCATCCCAAGAAATGTGTAAGTGTAAAGTGCATATTATCTAAGGCAAAAAATTCCAGATAATAATATCTCACCAATTTTACTTACTTAGCCTATAATCTTAAACAAGATCTATTATTTCAACTATGTTTAAGATGTCATAATTAAGGCTTTCTTAATTTCTAAGATACATCTTAATTTTCTTAAAAATAGATCAAAACTTTGTCTTTTATTTCAAAAAGTTTTTTTATTTTTGTTTTTTTTTTATTTATTTTTAATATTTTCTAAAAAAAAATGTAAAAGAAAGAAAATCTAGAAACTCTATGTTAGTAAACCCTCCCCCACACTTATTTCATGCATTGTCCTCAATGCATCATGATATATGTATGCATGAAACAAAATGGAAAGGGAAGGAACAAAAATACCTTAAGGTGGTGGTTCCGGTGGTGGTCTGATTGGTCCACGAAACATGGCCCAATCATCTTTTCTTTGGGTTTTCAGGAACCCACCAAAATTATCAGAAATATGACCCATAAGAAAGATGTGTGCATTTATGATTTTTATTAAATATCTGACCCCATCTAATTTCAAGATTTTCCTAATAATTTCAGAATCAAATTTGTCAAGATCCTTGTCAAAAAATGGAAGATGAAATGATAGAACAGTTGACTTGGACTCAGAAAGGACAGGAACTACTACTGACTCAGAAATGTGACTTAAGTTAAGTGATGGTTCAGGAGTCGAAGTGAGTTCAAAAATGGGGTCCAAGTCAAGAAATGAAAACTCGAGTCCACAATCATTTTCCAATGATGGAATGTGACTTTCTAAAGGTGAAATCTCTTTACTTCCAATATTAAGAAATTCAAGCTCATCACCGTACAATTCTTCAAAACTTAAGTCAACATCTTCTTAAGAATTGTACAATCAGTTTCAGAAGTAAAGAGATCGAGAAAATCAAGGTCACATTTGAGTTCAATTCCACAAAATGGAGAACTTGCCAGAATGTCAATGGAATCTTCAGAGGTGTAAAATTGGGCAAGTGCAATATGATCCTCAAAGATGGGTGATTCAACTTCATTGTGAATTGGGAAAGGATTCAAGGTTGACTCCGGTAAAGAATTAAAGTGAGGTAAAGATACCGGAATCATTATGGAATCAGGAAGAAGGATTGAATCACTAAGTTGAGGTTCAAGATCACATTCCTCATGTAGTTCAATTAAATGTGGAGAACTTGCCAATTTATCAATGGAATTTTCAGAAGTATGGAATTGGCCAAGTTCTATGTGATCATCATAAAAGATTGGTGATTCAATTTCACAATGGATAGGAAATGGATCCAATTTTGACTTGGGAAATGAATTGAAATCAGGTAAGGATATGGAAGTCATGATTGAATCAGGAAGTAGATTGGAATCATCAAATGAAAGTTCAGGATCAAAATCATGTTCCAGTTCAATTTCAGAAAAGGAAAACTGGCCAAAACGTCAATTGGATCTGGAGTTGGACAAGTTTATTTTTAGGAGATGAAAAACTTGCCAAAATGTCAATTGGATTTGAATTTTGGACAAGTTCAAGTTTAGGAAATGAAAAACTTGCTGAAATTGAATCTGGATTTCCAAGACTACATGACTCTTTGGATTTAACAGAGTGGCTAGTGACATTAGACATAGGATGAGAATGGAGAGATTGGATCATCAAATCTATGTCACGATTTCTAGCATTTTGAGCATGGGTCATGTCTTCTAGCATCTTTCCATAATCGATGATTTCATTATTTGATGGAAAGAGGAAGTGTTGTCTTGGAAGTGTGAGTCAAAAGTGTGTGATGATGGAAAAGTTGACTCACACAAGAAATCTTACTCGGTTCACAAGCAAATGGTTGTTCATTATGAAAAGGTGGAACTGAGTAAGATTCTTGAGAATATGGTGGAATTGGAGAGACAAATGATTTTGTTGCTCAACTCTCAGTAAATTGCTTCTATACTCCTTTGCAACTCAGATTTTTCTTCAAAGGGAGGTTCAGAAAAAGGAGTATATGAAGTGGACTCAGGAAATGAATATGGTGGACAGGTGAATATGGTGGACAAGGATTTTGATAATTTGACTCGGGGTACTGGAATCCCCAATTACTCGGTAAAGAGTTGAAATTATTTTGGACATGATAATTGTTAGATGGGGGGTATGGGTCGTAGTGATTCGGATAAGGCCAACCCGGTGTATTTGGTTGGTGCATATTATAAAACACCGGGTTGGAATTATCTGAATATGGTGTGTGTGTGACATAAGGATTATGATGGAAAGAATTGTAATTGTAAGCCATATCACACAATCACAAACAAAAACAAACAAAAAACAACAAAACAAACAAACAAAAGAAGGAAAGAAAAGAAAAAATTCTAACCTAAGTTAGAGTAGACTTAGACCTAGACGACTCCTAACAATAGATCGTCCACAGGAGGTTCAGTGTAGACTCTAACCACAAGCTAATCAGCCAGGGAAGGGTAAGGTTGGTGGGAGGTTTTCCGTCCGGAGACGTTCCTTAATTAAGTAAACAGCAACCTTCGGGCTTTCGGCCCTCAACCCCTTTCCTAGACACCGATTTTGCAAGAGTTAAATTCCAACACTTTTCCCCCTTAGGATAATCTCCTAAATGAGTCCGAGATGTCCCTAGGGCCAACGTCTACTTTTTATTAATTAGAGGCTTGGGTTAGTGAGTGCTTGGTTTGGTTTTCGGGCTAAGGAAAGGGTAATGACCTCCCCCACCTTATCTTATTTACGGGTATGCCCTTAATTTGAATTGTGCAAGTGTACAAGAAATATAACAAGGATTCACTCAAAGCAAGAAAATCAAGCAAGAGTTTGTCCTAGTCTAATATGCAATGCAAACACGTACCTTGCCTCCAGCACTCTTCAACAGTAAAAGTAAAGAATTGAAGAGACACGTGCCTAAAATGCAAGTGTCTAAACAATTTTTAACAATTATCACCCAACTTTTTACTGTTTTTTAATTAAGCAGGAATACAGTGAACAACACAGGATTTCAAGTATAGAAACAGCAGTATTTTCAGAACCAGAGGCCCTGCAGAAATTTGGTGAGAAATTCTCTCAAAAGTGCCGCGTTTCCACTGGATATGCCGCGGGTCCGCGGCACTTCAGTGGAAGCCTGGTCTCTGCTTTCTTGAGCAGAGGGCCAGGTTCACTTAGATGTTACTGCAGTAAAGAATTTCCTGTTTTCTTCTCCTGTAACCTGCAACAGAGAAGAATAATAGTTTAGTACTTCACTTTAAACCAAAAAAATACGTCGCTCTCCCCGGCAACGGCGCCATTTTGATTAGACTAAGAGAGGGTGTGTTATTATGTGTATAAAAATGTATTTATGTACCCTTCTTGTCTCCGTTATAGTATAGGACTATACCGAGTCGATTCTCAGGGAGAGCTCGCGATAGAAGCTTTAAACGTTAGGTTGTGAAGTGATAAAACTAGTAGTCTTCTCTTGATTATAAACTTAGTGATGCAAAAGAAACTAAAAGAAGATGGATATGTTCATGTGGAAGTCGTTGGAAAAGAAATCAAGAATTGGTTGTGGTATTCACAAGAAAAGAACAAGAAACTTAAAGAAAGCGATCCAAGACTAGATTACCTTGCTAGCTTGCAAAGCTTACCAATCTCCTTGATAATGAATGCTTTGCCTAATGTTGTCACTCCAGGCTTAGAATTCCTCTCACGTGTTGACCTAATTACTTTCTCATTTGCAAGATGGTGGTTTAACCATCGGAGAAGAGAAGATCATACACTTGCAAGATTAACAAAAGCAATCACCCATGAGTAGTGAAGTGGCTAAGCTAGTGGTAAACTAGTACATGGAATGAAAATTAGCTACAAGAAGCCATTAGAAAAATACAAGACATGAAAGTAAATTGCAAGAAGTAAACAAAGCAATAAGGAAAGCAATTAAAGAATGCAAGAAACTAGAATCAAACTCAAGTAGAGGAATGGAGGATGGATCAATCCTTGTTGCTTCAAGTGTCACCCTTGATTACACAAGCTCTCTCCCTCACAATCACTCTCTTTTGTAATGAAATCTAGGGATAGAGAAGAAGAGGGAACTAAAGAACAAAACCTAGAGAAAAATGAAAATTACAACACCTAAAACTAATCTCCTCTCTTCTCTGATCAGTCTCTGTACGCAGGTCTTCATGGGTATTTATAGGAGAAATGGGAAGCTTCCAGAGAGATGTTTGTTGCCACAAAATCCGGGGCCATAACGGCCTAAGATTGCCGCGCCCTAGTCGCGCCACGCGGCAAGATCTGGGCCGTTGGTCCAGATCTTTCTGGTACAGGTTGTTGCAAGTTAGTTTGGCCACGTGGTATGGTTAGAATCTTGGTTTGTTGCGAGGATCTCTCTGGATCTGGATTGAGATTTGGCTTTATCCTTAATCTTGAATTAATCACCTTAATTATTGCTTAATTAAGGTAATTAATTTGGCTAACTCTCCTTTAAGTGTGTACCTGCAAATAAGTAGAGAAGAGGAGTAAAAATCACATATTTATTTGTAATATGCATGGGAGTTATGATGTAAAATATGCAATATTG